>JALIGW010000046.1:3704824-3832324 GCA_023053685.1 Diadophis punctatus similis
TAGTTTGGTTCTGGGTGGAAAAAGTGGTCTTGCAGAATCATGCCTTCAGAAAGAGATAAATAATCCAAACATAATGTTTAAGGATTAAATTCTTAGTGTTTTTTTCTCCTTCTCTTTCTGTTCTTGCTATTTCACAAACCTGAAATAATCTTAAACTCATACTACAAAACACAAACTGAGCTGTTAAATGTGATGCTAATGAATTACATACATCATTGTAAATGCAAAGAAAGAGTGATGCAGTGGCCTAGAGGTAGAGCTCTCGCCTCACAATCAGGAAGCTGTGAGTTTGATCCTAGGTAGAGGCAGATATTTCTCTCTGGGCACAATGAGAATATATCTGCTGAACAAAAATCCTCACTAGCGACAGGAAGGGCATCTGGCCAGGAAACACTCAGCTCCATTCAGTTGCCCAGACTCCACCCTGTATGGGATTATGGAAGTGGTGGGTTCCTACCTGTGCAGTCAACTCTAGCAGAGGGCACTATTTGTGCGCGACAGCTCCAGTGCCGTCTTCACCGGTCTGTCTCACGGCATCATCTTTTTTTCAGAATTTTTGGGCTGATTTTGCTTCCTGTGCATGCGTGGAAGCAAAATCTCCCAAGGGGACACACGTGTGCATGAGATTTCAGCGATTTTTTGCTTCCACGCATGCGCGGAAGCAAAAAAGCATTGAAATTGTATGTGTGCGTGCATCCCCTCGCGAGATTTTGCTTCCGCACATGCGCAGGAAGCAAAATTGTGCAAGGGGGCGTGTGTTTGTAGTGAGCACATGCACGCCGAAACATGGCAATGCACACGCGGCGCACTGGTAGCACAAAGAACAAGCAACCCGCCCCTGGATTATGGGGTCATTAAAAGAAGATGATTGTAAATGCAAAGGAAATGCCTATGTCACATATCAAAATAATTGAAAATTCTAGGGTTTTTCCCCCCCTCACCCTTCTGGGTTGAAATCTTTCCTTCTGGACATGAAAGACAATCATAACAGCAAAAGGGCTTCCCCTCCTTCTTCCTCTTATAGAATCCTTGATGGCAGTTATCGTTACAAACTGAAATAGGTTGAGTCTTAATGTAAAAGAAAGAATATCAAGTTATCATATCAATAAATATGTCTAGGAAGTTTGAAACAAAATTGATTAAGAACAATTTGATCTGCTTGGCAAAACTGTTAAGTTATGCTCTTTATACATTGTGTTTTTAGAGTTACTGAAATAATAACATTTAATTGAGATAACTATGGGAAAATGTCCGTCTATCTCAGAGATTTTTTTGATATTTCTATGATTACCCTAAAGTACAAAAGCACTTTTGTACTTTAACAGTTTTTCTTAGTGTTGCCTGTATAGATAGTTTACGTGTAATTGACATAGATAGTTTACGTGTAATTGACATATCAAAATAACTGCAGCCAGCCTATCTCCAACTGTCTCGACTCTTGTCCTGCTATTTGGAGCAAGATGGAATCTGGAAGAGAGAGTGAGGCTGATTATGCGCACCTCTCTCTCATTTTAATCCAATTTATGCACAAGTCTTGACATCCCCTCCAAGACCTGTGAAAAGTCCTGTGGCAATGGGTGAGCGACAAAGCAGCAGGTGTGTATACACTGGGAGCTGTAGCTGCGGACCTGCACACAGGCGACTCAGGTCTATGATAGATGTTAAGGTCCTCTTTGAATACAATGGATGAACATCATCAATTGACATATCTCCTCTTTAATTATCTTGAAGTCTTTACATTTAGCTTTTGTTATGGATCCTGGATGTGGATTTTTTTTAATTAGTTGGCATACATTTTATTGGGCTGAACTAATTAACCAAAGAAAGAAACAGACATTCATAGAACAAAGTCAATGAAATAATATAATTTAGAATGTGGAAATCATAATGCACCTAATGTAAAAAAAAGGAAAGAGGACTGGTAAATTATTTTTCAAACACAACAATTCCATTATTTTCCAGTGGTGTTCCAAAGTCTTCATCCTTTTCTCTTTATAAAAGTCAAAACTAAATTAAATGTTAACAGATAAATAGCAGTACTCCCAGGGGCGGGTTCCTAATTTTTTTACTACCACTCTGTGGGCGTGGCTTATTTTGTGGGTGTGGCTTACCAGCCATGTGACCGGGTGGGCATGGGCCTCGGGAGCTTGGCAGTGGCCAGAGAAGCGGGGGGGGGGGCATTGCCCGCCCGCAACGCAGCCCCCTGCAGCGGGAGCAGCAAGACCGCAGCAGCAGTTCTTCTAGGAGGCTCTGTCCAGCCTGAATTCTTCTCCCCATTCAATGATCCTAGGCTCCTGCTGCCCATTCCCCCTCCCCTCAGCAGCTGGAGAAGCCTCGAACGTGCGAAAATGCCTGGAATCATCACCGCACGTTTGTGGCTTCTCGGACTGCTGAAGGGAGGGGAACTGAGATAGGTCCTGCCATCCATTCCCCCTCCCCTCAGCAGCTCAAGAAGCCTCAAACGTGCGAAAATGCCTAGAATCATCACCGCACGTTTGTGGCTTCTCAGACTGCTGAAAGGAGGGGAATGGAGGCAGCTCCTGCTGCCTGTTCTTTCAGCATCTCACGTGCTCCCTCGGCCATCCTCCCCTGCTTGGACTCACTGTGGGGTAGGAAGGCAGCACATGTGCAGTGCCAGAAGCTTGGCTTCTGGGCATGCGCAGAAGAAAATTTTTTAAAAAATTAAAAAAAAATTTTTAATGGCAGCGTCCAGGCATTGGCAACCGAGCGCACCAGTACTGTGACGTCACCAGCGGGCCGCTACCAGTGCTATAGAGTAGACTGCACTGGTAGGAACCCACCACTGAGTACTCCTTTACTGCAAAACTGGTGTATATTTTTCTTTCAGTGTAGTATGATTATTGTTTTAGTCAACTCTCATGTCCTCCATAAGGAATAATTCTAATGCATTAGGCAGTTGCTTAACTTTTCTATAAATTGATATTTCTTTCAAGATTACCTTAAACCTTGATTTGGATAAATCTTACTTAACAAACCTGAGAAAAAGTGAAATTAAATACTTTTGTTCTCCCAAAATTGAAAGTTAAGAAAACACCCTATCTTTTTCATGCTTAGAGACAGCAGGGCACTGTCCGATACACATATGTGAAATGTTGCTGAATGAACCAAGTCTACTTTATTGTAAAGTTATATTAACAAAATCTTGCAAGTCTGAAAGTACATTTCTCCCTTTACTCGCCCAAAAAACAAAGGGGAGTTCCTTCTGAGATTTTTGACATATCCCTTTGCTTCTGTGGGCTAAGCTGTCTCTTATCTGACTATTCCTTTGGCTGTGTTTCTTCACATTGTCTCCCAAGGTCATTCCCAAATGCTATAACATCTAAAAATACTTCAGGAAATGGATACATCCTTACATGATTGAACTTGTTAGGCCATATAATGCTCTTGTCATTAATGGAGAATATACTCTTTGAAGAAGCATATGGGTCAACCTTTCCAACTTTGGCTTTCAAGAAAGACTGATTTGGGAATGTTATCCAGTTGATAATATCAAATCCAGCTATTCTTTCTCCATTTTGGTCAAAGGAAATTTTCTCTCCAGCACTGTTGTTGAATGATACTTTTCGTAGAAGGTGATGAAGCTAAGATCAAATTGGGAGAAACATTTTAAAACAACACAAAGGGAGATAATAATATTTTAGTATCATAATTTTGAATAAGGAACATAGAATTGCTAATTTATCTGTCAGGCACAAGAAAGTAAGAACCAACGTTGTTCAAATGAGTACAAGATTATTCCATGTTATCTTTCTACAAGAATCTGAACTACTAAGGTCAAGGCAAAATGGTGGTAGATAAGAGTCAATGGGATTCAAGGAGGACTGGACTTAGATCTCTTATGGACATGAAGGGATTCCAAACTGATGATGTGCTTGACTCTTGCTTTGGACTCAGCTTGGTCATCTTGAACAATATCTTATTATATTGCAGCAATGTTTCTCAACCTCAGCAGCTTAAATATGTGGACTCCAGCTAACTGGAGAAGTCTGTGACTTGAAGCCTACACATCTTAAAGTTGATGTGGTTGAAAAATACAGGACTAAAGATACAGAACTGACAAAAGTAATGCTTTCTTCCAATGGGAAAAAAATACATAGAGAAATGAATTGCAACAGTGTGGAAATTAGTAGACCTGAAACAAATGTTTATTTATAATCCCAACGTTTAATTTATTATAGGAACATCCATGAGAGTATCTCTTGAGATCAAAGTGATCTTTATGATTAAACCAGCATTGATCTCCATCTTGTTTTCTTGAGTGAGTGACTAAATATCAGACATATGGATTCTCAAATTAATACAAAGTTTGGAGCATAATGGAGTTGCCCGACCAAAGTCAACAGATGTAGTCAACTATATTGTTCTCAATCCTGTCTGATAGGACATAAATTATAATCCAGTTAATCCTCATTGCAAAGCCCTGTAATTACATTAAACTTTGTGATCTGTTATTAATTTCCAAAATGCTGTACTTTCTGTCATCATTTTGAAATGCAAGAATGACATTCAAATACAATTCTCCATTTCAATAACACATTGTATTTATGGCAATCTACTCAGACAAAGCCCTGCTCATTGTAATTGAGAATTTAAACAGGTTAGTGGAAGGAATCACACTAATCACTACATTCCCTTTCTTTAGAGGGAATGTAGCCTAACAGTACTTCTTCCCCAGTTTTCCTTTGATATCCAAGGCATGGGGATGCTCATCAGCTAAGGGTAAGCAGAGCTAATGTGGAAATTTTCCATAGAAATATCTTTTTCCTTCTAAGTCAGGGGTCCCCAACTTCTGGGCTGTGGACCACCACCCGTCTATGGCGTGACAGAAACTTTGCCGTGCAAGCGAACAAAGCTACACACACGTGGTGTGCAGGCAGATCACTAAACCACCCATCCCTCCAGTCTGTGGAAAAATGTCTCTCCACAGAACTAGTTCCTGAAACCCAAAAGGTTGGGGGCCAGCGTTCTAAGTTATTTGTTACTCCTATAATTTATACTTTCACATACAAAGCTATGATAAGTCATTTTCCATTTGTGATATAGAATAGAAGAAAAAAACAGAATAACAGAGTTGAAAGGGACCTTGGAGATCTTATAGTTCAACCCGCGACTCAAGCAGGAGACCCTATACCATTTCAGACAAACAACTGTCCAGTCTCTTCTTAAAAGCCTCAAGTGATGGAGCATCCACAACTTCTGAATGCAAGACTGCTCACAAGTTGTTCCATTGGTCGTTCCACTGGTTAATGGTTCCCACTGTTAGGGCATTTCTACATAGATCTAGGTTGCTTCTCTCCTTGATTAGTTTCCATCCATTGCTTTTTGTCTTGCCTTCTTGGGCTTTGAAAAATAGTTTGACTTTCTCTTCTTCATGGCAGCCCCTCAAATATAGAAACATTGCTATCATGCTGTACTGTATATACATACAAGGGTATATATTCTGTACCTGCCAAGAGTATTGATCGAGAAGTTTCTTTCTCTGCTCCTTTATCATTATTTTTTCCTTGAATTTCAAGGAATGTATGTGGTGCAGAGCATATGCTATAGCGTAGACTGCATTGTACATGCTATAGCTGTGAGCAGTAATCTTCACTTCGAAGACAGAACCAGGAAGAGACTCCAGTTTTTCAAACCCAGTGCAGGTTTTCTCCGACAGGTTTTCTGAGGTGGGGCTTGAGAAAAAACATTCAAACACACTTTCCCAGAAGCTCTGGATAAAACCATCTTCTTTTTCTGCGATAGGGTTTCTGGTCTGAAGAAACTCTCGGAATCCTGACACTTTCTTTGAGTGGACTGCCAAGGATATAGCACCATGAAGGAAGTCTATGCTCCAGCTGCCTTGGAAAGCAAAGGAAGTGAAATCCATTTGGGCCATCATAATCCAGACTTTGTTACCTGGCTTCAAAGATATATCCAAATATACAGAACCTGCTATCAGGAGTCTTAAAACTGGCATCGTCTGTATTTCTCCATGTATGAGCAAAACATTGGAAGTATTTCTCATAATGGTCTTGTAAGTTGCAAGACCTTCTTCTATAAGTTTCTGCATTTCCCCAGTAAATCCTTGTTTGGGGAGTCTTTGTATGAAATCAAAACAAATGCCCCTCTCAGAGAAAAAGGGAAGGACATTCTGCACAAATCTTTCCCCGTTGTCATCATCAAGATAAAGCACCCCAATCCATGTCCATCTGAAATGCAGAAGTAAGTGAAGAATCCCATTATATTGATGAATGCCTTTTGGGAACATCTGTTGGACAAAGCCAGCTTGGCTTCTGTAATGCAGTACTGGAGCAGATCCATATGTAACCTTTTTTAAAATAAAATTTTTTTAAAAAAAATTATGTCATAATTTCTATGGCTGAATATATTTGATCACCACAATATAAAAAAAGGAAGATGTTGAGACTGTAGAAAGAGTGCAGCGAAGAGCAACAAGAATGATAAGGGGCTGTAAGTTAAAACATATGAAGAAAGGTTGCAGGTGTTGGGTATGTCTAGTTCAATGAAAAGAAGCACTAGGGGTCATATGACAGCAATGCTCCAATATTTAAGGGGCTGCCACAAAGAATATGGGTCAAGCAATTTCTCCAAAGCATCTGAAGGCAGAACAAGAAGCAACGGGTGGAAACTGATCAAGGAGAGAAGCAATCTAGAACTAAGGAGAAATTAATCAGTGGAACAGCTTGTCTTCATAAGTTGTGGGTGCGCTATCACTGGAAGTTTTTAAGAAGAGATTAGACAACCATTTTTCTGAAATGGTATAGGGTTTCCTACTTGAGAAGGAGGTGGATTAGAAGACCTAGATCCCTTCCAACTTTGTTATTCTCTTCTGTTTGTTAGAAACCCAATCAAACTTGTCTTCAGTTGTGAAATATAATAATTACGATGATGTATGACAACATAACATCTAAACACACTATTATCCCATATACATTTCCTGTCTATAACTCATTTCTTCAGATATATAGAACAGAGGTTTTGGAGGGTGGAGGTGGGAGATGATGCAGAAAAATGATCTAGAATAATTATTTAAGGAGGGATCCAGAAAAGAGGGAGAATTCTTTGAGAGGGGAGAGATAAAGAGGATTGTTTTACTTAATGGCTTTAAACAAACAAGGTAGTAGTACAAATGGCAAACAATTTGCTTCCAAAGGAATGCCTGAGTCAGTCTTAGATACCTGAGAGTCCTAGATACTTCTTCAAAATTAAATTATCAATTCTTGCATGAGATTATTATTATGTTGAGAAATGAGTTTAATTACACTGGATTAGAGAGGCGAGAGAGAAGACGAATGGGAAGAAATTATGGAATTTCTGTTAATATATCTGTAATATTATAGCAACCAAGATCCTATGTTTTCTATGAGATATCAGTAGAAAACAATAGAAGATAGCAACAGGAAGAAACAGTTTCCCCCAAAAACCTCTATATATGTAAACACATTAGTGCAATGTGTTTTGCACAGAAAACATTGTTAGTTCTTTTTAGCTTCTAGAAACTAATAGGCTTCTAAATCAAATTATGAAAAGTCAAGGATAAAAATCTATTATTCTCAATTTTGGTATATTTTGGACATATGTTCTGCAAAAAAATGGTGGACACGATTCAAATTTTGATCACAGGAAAAAATATATTAGTCTCTATAATCAGAGAAATTCTGATGTTCAAATATGAAGGATGAAAGTCAACACGTAATCTCAACTCTTAAAAAGCCACAGAGTTTTCCCCTTATTTTAATCATGCCAATAAAGGAAGCATCAGAGGTATAGATGTTCCTTACCTGTGGGATCTTGTAGAGACCAAGGATGGTGGCCATATGGAGGCAGACATTTGAATTAGGTCCCCCAATGACTGCAACTGCATTGTTTCTACTATCACACTTGTAGTTTGGAATGAACCTCTTTTGGGTGGAGAGAAGTTCCATTGAGGCAAGATAAGTCCAGCTTGCACTGAAATGGCTGTTATAGATCTGGAAGCCCAGAGTGATGTTGGGCAAAATATGTGGGTTTTCATTTATTTCTTTTACAGCAAATACCAGTGCCAGGATATGCTGGTAATGCTGAGTCAATACCCTACAAAAAGTACATAAGACATAACCATATGCTTCAAAAACTTATATTTGCTCAATATAGCAATACATGTATTAAATATATATTAAAAAAATGATGCTGTATCAGAGATAGATTATGTAGCTCTTACGATGGGAAGTGTAACTTGGAAGAGAAAATACACTCCTGTAAGGTATCACTTCTTGAAATGTGTATGTGAATTTAATTTGGAACTTCTGGTCAGCATGTACACAATAATTTTGTTACATGTTTTGGGAAATCTGCATCTGCCTGCATTCAGTAAAGGCAAAGCATTCATACATTTGTGTTAAGATTATAAATGATACTCCTTCGTTCATTCACAGGACTGACTAGGGAGTTGTGCATGATTTATGATGCTAAAACCCAGTCTTCTAGTTCATTCACTTGTAGAATATCTTAACCTGAGCTCCAGAGCACAGTTATAGTTAGATTCATACGATCTAT
Organism: Diadophis punctatus similis; assembly: GCA_023053685.1. Classification (NCBI taxonomy): domain Eukaryota; kingdom Metazoa; phylum Chordata; class Lepidosauria; order Squamata; family Dipsadidae; genus Diadophis; species Diadophis punctatus. The sequence continues at coordinate 3,713,381 of JALIGW010000046.1, forward strand.
TCCATTTAAAAAGGAGAACAATATACTAGGGCAGGAACAGGAATAAAGGCTAGCCTAGTACCTTCATGGCCATCAGGTTTATGAGGGCACATATTCTCAGGGACTCAGAATGTTTGATTCAGTACACGAGAAGAATTCATATTTGTGTTATCCCATGAATATAACACCCATTCACTTACCCACCCACACATAGACATGCAGACACACAAACAGACAAATGTGCTAAGAAGATATTTTGAGAAGGAGGAAAAGCAGGAAGAAGAAAAAGATCCTTTTAAAAAAATCAAGGATTGGGAATAATTAACTTCTGTTTATGACCCAAGACACAAACAAGTTCCCAGAATTGTTCATCTCCAGTTCCGAATTCTGTTCCCATCAATTTGCTCACAACTGAAAATATAGTTCACCAATTTTGAAAAGTTGGTCATTTTCCCTAATGTGGGGGAAAATCTATTACAACAGCTATACATTCAATTCAGCAGATGTGATTTTGGGAGCCGAAACAAATGATTACAAAATAATCTTGCTGTTGAAAAGAGTGTATCTTTAAAAAAAAAACCAGTTAACATATATCTTCATTAGAGCTGCAGTTCTTGTTTGCAAATACACACTGAATAAATATAATCAGAAAATATTTGCTGCTTTTGTTGGGGAACCAAACACACAACTGTTAGCATACAACAGTCTTTAAGATGTTACAAAATGCAGCTTGAGCTGTCCAGCCTGAGAAACCACAGATATTAGGAAGGACACAAATATTAGGAAGAACATAATTTATGGCTTCTATTAATAAAGGAACATGCTATCATTATGCTTCTCTGCTAAAACTAGAATGAGATCATATTACAAATGATATGAATCAGAATAAAAGTTCATCTACAAAGCAACTTGCTCAGATAGATGGTCAGGAGAGATGCACATTGTGATTCAATTATATCCCAGGTTCTTACGGAATATCATCAAAGTACTCTGGAGATGGTATTTTTTCATAGGATAAGGCACTTGAAAGCACATTACTCTGAGAAGTAATGCTAGCAATGTTAAATTCTCCAAAATGGTAATATTTGTGAAGAATTGGAAGAAGCACCCGAGTGGCATGTTTATCAACAGGACATTTGCTAGCCATATGGGGTAACAAAGCTAATGCCAACATTATTATCACCACCATCTTGTTCATTGATTTTAAAAAATGATAATGGAGAAGATCTTAGGGTCACATCTTAATTTAACTAACTACCATTGCAGAAAGGTATCCTGAAAAACAAAGCCCTGGGCGTATAGATCAATTGTTGGGATGGAAAATCCATTAAACGTGATATGTAGTTTTTCTACCGCTGATCGACAGAAAGATGTCAATTTAATTATGGTTATTTTGATAATAATTATTTACTCAAAGCTGCTGTTGCTTGCACAGCATGTCAGTTAACTTCTGTGTGGGTGTTTAAGTCCATGGATAAGTTGTCATCAGTGTCTCCTATCAAGTTAAATAAAAATTAATTTTAACATGTTATATAACCTAACCTTTAACTCATCCTACTCTAGGAAGTGTTATATATAACTTGATTCATTTTATTTGTTTAAGTAACCTTTGTGATTGTAGCCACAAATATTCTCTGGGGACAAATAACAGTGAGTTTGAAAATGATAGAAAATTATCACTCATTTGGTCTTCCTACGTAATGAAAGCCAAAACAGGTTGATAAGATCTTCATTCTTGTTTGATCACATTTGCCATGGGAGGAAAATAGTAATTAAAATTCATCTAGGAATCATCCTATGAAGAGTTGACAAAGGGGCATGTGAAAGTAACTTGTTCAAAAATTGTGCCATTTATGCTAAACTGAACCCTAACCTATATTAACTCATTGGTATATTTCCAGACTGATGTGCATCCCCCCCCCAAATGCTCCAAATACATGCTGAACACCTTAGAAAACAAAACAAAAATAAAACAGAAGTCACAGTTATATCCAGAGAGGTTGAGTTCACCTCTCTGCATACAGCTTCATTTTTGCTACAGACGTTTTGTTGACAAAGACATAAACTTGAATTGTGACAGGTGGAAACACTGTTCCAATCCCCCCTTGAAATGATAAATGGCAATTTAGGGTTACAGGGTTCTCCTTTTAATTGTTGATCAGACAGTGGGTTTCCATTTTCATTAATCATGAAAGTATTCTATCTGAAACAAACAGTCAACTTTCACGCCTTTTTAAAGGCACAATTATATCCTTGAATTTTCTTGAAGAACTAGCAAGATTAGTATCCTCTATGCAGACTGAACGGGTAGCAACCCGCTGGTGACATCACAATGACATCATGGAATCAGTTCAGCCAGTCCATGGATGCCGCCATCTTTTTAAAAAAATGAAAAAAATTTTGAATTATTTTGGGGGGAATTTTTGGGGGGTTTTTTTTCTTCTGAGCATGCGCAGAAGCCGAATTTCCGGCACTGCGCATGCATCACCATCTTGTTTTTGGCTTTTTTGGGGGGGGGATTTTTTTAGAAAAATTGGCACTGCACATGCACGAGGCACCCATGCGGCATGGGAGGAAGCAAACCAGCAGTGAGGTAAGTTAGAATCCACCCTTGCCTCTATGATGTCAGGATACTTGTGGTGCGGTGCCAGCATTGAAAGATATCCCACTCAAATATACCTTGTGTGAAAACATGCTGAACTGGCCAACCCAAAGTGAAAACTGTTTATTTTGTTTATTTATTAGATTTATCTTCCAGCCATCTCATCTGGAGATGACTATATGAAATATGAACAGAATTCTGGAATATCCCAGGATCCTGTTGTTGCATGAGTAGACTGGATCAGAAGTAGAATTTAGTCTATGGAAGGATGTGAAACACCACTGTTGTCTATTTTCTCTTGTTGCTATAGGTACATTATTACTTTGCATAAAACACGATTGCGAAGGGCTTCATCCTCCCAAAATCTATTTTGGTTCCTCAGCCTTCATGGTAGGTCTTCACTTGACTATGAAGAGTTATCAATTGTACTGGAGAACATCATACATACACCCAGGGGCGGGTTCCTAATTTTTTTTACTACCACTCTGTGGGTGTGGCTAATTTTGTGGGTGTGGCTTGCCAGCCATGTGACCGGGTGGGCATGGCCTCGGGAGCATGGCAGCGGCCAGAGAAGCAGGGGGGGCATTGCCCACCCGCAACGCAGCCCCCCGCAGCGGGAGCAACAAGACCATGGCAGCGGTTCTTCTAGGAGGCTCCGTCCGGCCTGAATGCTTCTCCCCATTGGATGATCCTAGGCTCCTGCTGCCCATTCCCCCTCCTCTCAGCAGCTCAAGAAGCCTTGAACATGCGAAAATGCCTGGGATCATCACCGCACGTTCATGGCTTCTCGGACTGCTGAAGGGAGGGGAATGGAGATAGCTCCTGCCGCCCATTCTTTCAGCATCTCACGTGCTCCCTCAGCCATCCTCCCCTGCTTGGACTCACTGTGGGGTAGGAAGGCAGCACATGTGCAGTGCCAGAAGCTCGGCTTCTGGGCATGCACAGAGGAAAATTAAAAAAAAATTAAAAAAAATTTTTTTTTAAAAATGGTGGCGCCGAGGCACCGGCAACCAACCACACCGGTACTGTGACATCACCAGCGGGCCACTACCAGTGTTAGAGAGTGGACCACACTGGTAGGAACCCACCACTGCATACACCCCATCCTTCAGATAATCATCCTAAGCAAGGTTTGGAAAATGTTAAAGGAGATGGAAAAGAGACTGTTATCAACCAACCTTATCTGTTCCCACTCAAAATAACACAACACAAAATATAGGTTTCCACATTTATTGAATCACATGTAGAGTGTATCCTGAAGTTCCCTCACCCATCCCCAAATTGAGGGATTGGAAATTTTTTCTTTTATTGATTCCTTCTTGTTAACCCTTAACCACAGCTATACTATTTCAGCTACGCTATTACAGACATGAGGTCATAATGACCGCTCCAGCTGCTGGCCGTAGTCCCGGTAATTGCACTACAATATTGTGACTAGTGGTTCTGGATCTATTGCTTCCAAAAGGTGCAGAAGACCATTTGAATTTCTTCTTGCCATATAAATTATTGCACGATATAGAATTGTACCTGGTCATCAATTTCATTGGGCCCTTCATCATATCTAATGTCAAAATTGGCAGCGGCGGGTTCCTCATCGTCCTTTACAAAATTTCCATCACAATTTGATTACACTTCACTCAGATCACTCTGTTTCTTCATGCCATGTTAGAACACTTTCTTCAAAGTTCGGATCACTAAATCACACTCTTTGTGGCGGAAAGCTTGGCCCCAACATTATAAAAAAATTATATGTTAACAAAGATCTTCAGTCAAAATGACCGCAACTCAAATTTAAATGCTGCGACAAAAAAAAACACTATCACTCACGCAAGTGCGATGCTGCATACACTCTCATCGGCGGGAAAACAAAAGCTATTCGCAACCGGAATGGTCCATTTCTAAAAATAGGGGTATTCCAAACATTTTGGAAAACTGTTGCGGTCACTATGACCGCAGGTCTGTGGTTATGTGTTAAAGATGTTCCAATTTTTAAATCAGGTTTCATCAAAATGATAAAACATTTTGGGGAAAAAATGCATCCTAGTAACCCAAAACTGGAGGTCAAGATGGAAAAAATTTCCACGGCTACCATGTATTTTCCTTTGGTACTCAGGTAGGATGGAATGAAGGAGAGCCAAACACTACAAAAGACCAGCATGCTAAAAGTAATAAAGTTAGCTTCATTAAAACTGTCTGGGAGTTTTCTGGCTAAAAAAGCCACAGTAAAACTGACAATGGCCAGAAATCCCATGAAACCCAAAACACAGTAGAACATGGTAGAGGAGCCTTCATTACATTTCGGTATAACCTCTGTATTCAAAGAATAAACATCAGCATCTGGGTATGGAGGAGCTGTTGTCAACCATGTAGTACAAATCATAATTTGAATAAGCAAACAGGCAAGGACGATGGAATAAGCCAACCTTTTCCCCAACAATTTCCTTATCTTGGATCCAGGTTTGGTGGCCATGAAGGCCAGAACCACAATTATGGTTTTGGCCAATATACAAGAAACCGCTAGTGAAAAGATGATGCCAAAAGCAGTTTGGCGAAGGAGACATGTAATCTTCTCTGGTGGCCCAATGAACAATAAAGCACAGATGAAGGAGAGCAGGAGAGAGATCAGGAGAAGGTAGGTGAGGCTCCGGTTGTTGGCCTTGACTATTGCGAGGTCTCGATGCTTAATAAAGAGCCAAAGCACCAGGGTAGTCAGGAAAGAAAAGAAAAGAGCCAGAACAGCCAAAGACATCCCTAAATATTCTTTAAGAGATAAGAAACTGAAAGTTTTTGGAATGCATAAACGTCGTTGAGGATTTGGATACTGATTTCTCAGACATGGGTAACGTGTATGCATCTGAAAAAGAAACATATGCACTCAATCATGTAAAGATGGATCAGGTTGTCAGAGAAACTCAACAGAACCTACAAAACTGCATTATCATTTTGTTAGGATTGTACTCTTGAGTTGGTGCAAATCTGAATGAGAAATGGATAAGGATTGCTTAAGATAACATGGAAGCAGTGGTGGGCTGCTACTGGTTTGCCCTGGATCGGGGTGAACCGGTAGCGGTGGCGGCGGCAGCAGGAGGCTCTGCCCACCTGCCTGGACATCTCTGCGAATAGAAGCGCCCCGTGTGCATGCACACTCCCAATAGTGAATTGGTAGCGACAGTAATTGAAACTCACTACTGCATGGAAGGCTCTACCCCAATCTGTCTTATATTAAAATCTTCCTCAGAATTTTTTCAAGAATAGAGGTAGTGGTAAAGGTGAAGATGAAGATGGAGTGTGTGTGTATGTGTGTGTGTGGGGGGATTTTTTTTGCAGATAAATGAAAATAAAGGGAGACTATTATAGATCTATTTCAAGCTTATTTTGCTCTCATCAGATAGCCATACCCTTACTGGGATTTGAACCTGGGCCGCCTGCGTTGTAAGGCAGCAACTTAACCACTAGGCCACAGGCTTTATTCCCTATCAGCTCTTTCACCAGGAAGGGGTTATATATGTTTTTCTGTCGTATCATCCTGGTGTACCCAAATATGGGAGAAAGCATCACAGCTTTTTGCTTTTTTTTTGCCTTTCGGCCCCTCTCTGAGACCATCCAGACAGTTTCTATAACCGACACACTATTTTCTGTATGTGTATACACACACACACACACACACACACACACACACACACACACACACACACACACACACACATACACACACGTATATACTTTATTGGTATGACTATCACCATATACTGGTAGTCCACAATTCACAACAGGTTGTTTACTGACCATTCAGAGTTGCAACAATGAAAAAAGTGACATAGGACCATTTTTTTCACCCTTATGATTCTTGCAGTATCCCCTTGGTCACTGATCAAAACTCAGATGCTTGGTAACTGACTCATATTTATAACATGTGCAGTGTCCCGGGGTAATGTCATCACCTTTTGTGATCTTCTGACAAGCAAAGTCAATGGGGAAACCAAATTCACTTAAGCATGTTACTAACTTTACAATTGCAGTGATTCACATAACAACTGTGGCAAGAAAGATTGTAGAATGGGACAAAATTCACTTAACACATTTCTTGCTTAACAACAGAAATGTTGGGTTCGCCTGGGGTTATACATCGAGGACTACCTGTATGGCTGGACAGGTGATTTTGTTAATGGTAATTTATTTTACATCTTTAAAGTACTCTGGGGAACATAATAGTGGAACAACTTTCCTCCAGAAGTTCTGGGTGCTCCAACACTGGAAGTTTTTAAGAAGAGATTGGACAACCATTTGTCTGAAATGGTATAAGGCTTCCTGCCTGAGCAAGGGGTTGGAGTAGAGGTCCAATGTGCCTTCCAACTATGTTATTCTATTATTCTTCAGTGAAAGAGGGCTTCTGGGTGGTGGAATAGAATTTAGCAGTTGGAGTTTCACATCTGAGTTACATCAGCCATCAGTCATTCAGCTCACCAATTTTCCAATGGAGCAAAGAGTGTGATTATACATTTGAATCCATGCACAACAGCCCATGAGTTATGCATACTTTCTCTCATCAGAATAGTCACATGGTTTTTGTAAATCTTGTCTAGTAAGGTAGAAGTTATCCTAGAACAGTGGTGGCGAACCTTTTTAGGCTCGCATGCCAAAAAGGGGGGGCGCTCGCACGCGCTCGCATGCCCACACCCATTCCCTCCCCCCCATGCATGCGTACAACACCCCCCCATGCTGCCCCCTGCGCATGCGCACACACCCCCCCCCCGCGCAAAGGCCTTACCGGAGCCTGGGATGACGAAACGGGCAAACCGGAAGTGGGGAAAAACGCACTTCCGGTTTGCCGGTGAGCTGTTTTTTGCACTCCGGACGGTTCAGGGAAGCTCCCTGAAGCCCCAGAATGCAAAAAACTACAAAACGGACAAAACGGAAGTGCGGAAAAATGCACTTCCAGTTTGTCCGTTTTTTTTTAATTTATTCAAAAAGTTTTATAAGTACAAAGTACAAGCATTTTTCAATTTTTCTCCCCCCCATCCCCCCTACCCCCAACCCACTCCCATCCCCCCTCCCCCCGGACTTCCCAGAGAAAGTACAGGGCATAATATTCAATAAAATAAATTTAAATTAAGTTAAAACAACTTCTTAATATCCCCATTTTTTTTGAAATCTTTAACTCCGAATTTTTCTAGACTATTCAAAACATAATCATAAGAAGAGTAAAAATGATTAAAAAAATAAAGAAAATAAGTGATTGAAAAGAAAGTAAACAATTAAAAAAAATCTCACAAGATCTCATACTATAATTCACATCTTAAAACCTCTATCTTTTACATAATCTATATTAATAATTAAAAAGAAAAAGAGGGGAAAAAAACAAGAAAAAAAAGAAAAACAAAAATAGAAAAGAAACAAAGATGAGCCTCAAAAACTAAACTTAATCATAAATTCAAACAATATTAATAACATAATATTGCAATATATCAAATTCTTAACTTCCCAATATATAATATATCTGTTAATAATGATAAGAAAAAAAATGAAAAAAAACACTAACCCCTTATACCTCAAAACTCTTAAACTTAAACCTGAAACCCAACAACTTATTAATAACATGATATTACCTATATAGCATTTCTTCTAAACATAAAACCATAAAATCAAACATATTAATAACAATATTTCTATACCTTAAGGTATCGACTTCAAAATATGTATCATATATACTAATAGTAGTAATAATCAAAATATATAATAATAATAATAATAATAATAATAATAATAATAATAATAATAATAATAATAATAATAATAATAATAATAATAATAATAATAATAATAATAATAATAATAATAATAATAATAATAATAAAAAGGGGTGAAAACCAACCCCTTATGCCTCAAAAACCTTGAACTTAATCCCTAAATCCTCCAAATATTAATAACAAAATATTACACTATATCCAATTTATAATTCCTAAATATATGATATATACATATAAAATATTCTAAAAAGAAAATACCATCAAAAACCATATTAATAAAAAAGGTAAGAGAAAAAAAAATGTTTACAATCTTATTCATCTTTCCAACCATCCTATAAATTTCAACACCATCTGTCCTCTGGCCATTTAGAGTTTATCGATTCAGCTCCCTTCTGGTCCCAATCCTCCATCTCCTTTTCCACGTCACGAACTTCAATCTGGCTCTGGCAATCATTTTGAATCTTTGGAATTATTTCCTCTTGACCACGTATGTCTGGATTTTTCTTCTCCTCCTCCCCTATTTTCATGCTTCTTTCAACTGGAATTTTAGAAATATCAGCCTTTAAAACATTGATGTAAAATTCTGTAGCTTTCTTTATTGTGTTAAGTCCATATCTTTTTCCCAAAAATTTCACGATTACTCCTGTTGGTGCATTCCATTTGTATTGTAAATTCCGTGTTTTTAATTCCTCGACCAAAAAGGAATATTCTCTTCTAGCTTTAAGCATCTTGGAAGGAATTTCTTTCCAAATCCTTATTTCTTGACCATTTACCTGAAGATTATTCTTAAAAGTCGCCTGTATAATTCTATTCCGCAGAGCTCTGGTAGTGAAATATATTACAATATCCCTTGGCAAGTGGTTTTGTTTTGCAAACCAAGAATTAGCTCTATATATTTTGTCAATTTGAGTAGCCAAATCATCTTTAGACAATCCAGACATCTGCACCAGTGCTTCTGTCATTCTTACTTTCAAATTTTCAAATTTTTCTTCCTTCAAGCCCCGGACTCTTATGGCAAATTTCATCTCTCTGAATTGGGACATCATCACCTCTGTTTCCAAATTTAGTATATCATTTTGAACCTTAGTTATGTATTCCTCTGAGGTTGTTATATCTTGCTTATTTTTTCCAAATCCTTCTCCAAAATCTCCATATTTACTGCTAATCCTTTACAAACTTTCACCACATCTGCTCTCAGTTGTAAATTCATCTTCTCCATAACAGCCTGCATTTTTTTTCTATTTCAGCAATTTTTGAATTAAATTCCAAAATAAGCTCATTCTTCATAACTTTCAAGGTATTAAGAAAACTCTCAGGTGTTAAAGACTTTGATGGTGTTAAGTCAGGCATAGGTTGCTTCTTTAAAATATAATCAAAGGAGTACTCAGTTCTTTTATTCACTACAGTCTTTTCATGTTTAGAAGCCATTTCAGTATTTTCACAAAGGAAAAACAAAGAAGAGAGGGGAAAAGAAGCCCAGATCTTTACTTATAAAAATTTCTTTCAAGTCCAGAACCAGTTAACTTTTACCCTTTATAATGCTATAAATTAATTCAGAAGAAAGAAGAAAAAAAGAGAGAAAAAAATCATTCTTCAAATCAAAAATTTCCAGAGGAAAGGGCTGGTAGCAAAACGGAAATAACTTTCTCTTCTACACCCAACGTCTCCAATCGCCATATTGTTGCCACTCCTTGTTAAGCAACTTTGTTACTTCCAGAAATAACATCCAGCAATGGAGTTAAAGATAAAACTAATGCCCTCCTGGACTCCTGTCTTTCTCTGGCTGCTCTCTGTAGATTTAAAATAATTGTACCTTCCTTTGCAGCAGCAGCGGTGGTCGCGGCATCTTGCTCCGCTTTTAAAGCGGAAGCTTCCAATCTTCCGGAGCAGCAGGCAGGCTACCTGGGGAGCCCTTACCCTACTCGCCCTACGTTGGCTTTTAGGACACTAGGGGGGCTCTACCCCACCTGTCTCGCTCTCATCTCTCCCCTTCACCTGGGGAGAGATTTTCCAGCCGCCAGACAGCTATTCTGGCGGCTTTACAGAAGATCGGAAGGGCGCCCTGCAAAGAGCGCCAGCGACGCCGTCGGAGCCAAAACCAGAACCGGTTTGTCCGTTTTGTGGTTTTTTTTGCATTCCGGAGCTTCAGGGAGCTTCCCTGAACCCTCCGGAGTGCAAAAAACAGCTCACCGGCAAACCGGAAGTGCGTTTTTCCGCACTTCCGGTTTCCCGGTGGGAAACCCTCGTGTGCCGTCCGCTATGGCTCCACGTGCCACCTGTGGCACACGTGCCATAGGTTCGCCACCACGGTCCTAGAAGTTTAGAAGGGTTTTTTTTCTTGCTATGGGAAAGCAAACTCAGCTTTCCTGAATAACCTTTCAGAATTGCTACAAGTTGTAATGTGTTACTTAGAACCTGTACAAGAGGGAAATGCTTTGGACTTGAAATACAAAATCTTATGACAATTTGGTGCATTACAATTTATGGTTCAGGTTAGGGTGAATTTGATTCAGAGGAACTGCTTTGAACCTTGCCAGAATGCAAATAACCTGTGGATTCATTAAAGCTGCCACAGGACAATATGGCAGAACAGTATCTATATCATTCTGGAAGAAGTTTGCTTCCAAGAATTGGTGTTATGACAGATAGTGTCAGCCCTCCCAGGAAAACATGATAAGAATAGAATAGAATAGAATAGAATAGAATAGAATAGAATAGAATAGAATAGAATAGAATAGAATAGAATAGAATAGAATAGAATAGAATAGAACAGAACAGAACAGAACAGAACAGAATAGAATAGAGTAGAATAGAATAGAATAACAGAGTTGGAAGGGATCTTGGAGGTCTTCTAGTTCAACCCCCTACTTAGGCAGGAAACTGTACACCACTTAAGCAAATGGTTATCTAATCTCTTCTTAAAAACATCCAGTGTTGGAGCATTTACAACTTCTGGAGGCAAGTTGTTCCACTGATTAATTGTTCTGTCAGGAAATTTATCCTTAGTTCTAAGTTGCTTCTCTCCTTCATTAGTTTCCACCCATTGCTTCTTGTTCTACTCTCAGGTGGATTGATAAGTTCAACTTTATTGTAAGGCTGCATTTAACAGAATCTTGCAAGTCTGAAGGAATCAATTTCTCACCCGTGCTACTACTTTATCCATTAGAGCTGCTTCTTTCTATGAGTATTAAGCAGCTGTGGGGTCCTGCCTCTCTTATCTTCTCTTGTTTCCCAGGCAACACATCTTCCTTTCTTTCCCCAAGGACATTCATACTGTATATTCCATTACAGTTAGGTCCCTTGTTGGTACTTCCCTGCATTCTGAACAAACCCTAACCCTAACCCAAACACAAAATATTCATACTACAGAGTTATACTTCCCTCTATATATTAGCTAGATGCTATATAGAAGATTCTTCTTATCTAATATATCTTACCCTTATGATTTGATATCTTTCCTTCCGGACATGGAAAACAATCATAACAGCAAAATGGCTTCCCTTCTTTCTTTCTTTTACTATAACCCTCTTGGCAATTGTCATTACACAATGAAAGGGGATACCCCTAGACATGAAAGAAAGAGTAAAATGTAACACAGAATAATATTTTATAGCAGCTTTGGATTCAGTATTAAATATAGTTTGGCTATATTTTTTGGATATCATAATGCTTAAAGGACTCTTCCATTGTTTTGTCCTTTGATGTCAATTCTTGGCATACACTTGTCCCTAAATAAAACCCCAAGAAAATAAAATACATTTTGCCATATTTCATCTTCTGTCAATATGATTATGAGAATCTTGTTCCGTGGCAAGTTTGACAAATGCTTTGTATATTTGCAAAGACGGATCTTTGAAACCTATCCAGAAAAACATTGATAGTTATAAATGCAGTACTATGTTCCCAGTTTCATTATGATGATAATGGCACGACTGCGTTTACCATCCTGTGGGGTCACTCAAGAGGCCAGAGTCTAAATTGTTCAACACACTGATCTGTGTTCATCAACAGAAGAGAACTGGGAGAAAGAAATTTAGGGAGATATGTTTCAATCTGAATCAAAGTCTTGCTCTGCCTAATATTAGGGCAAGCACCAATACATTTTGTTTATAGGCGACAGGAAGTCTCTCCGCTTGGTCACTCATGCCGTGGTTCCATTTGGACTATTGCAATGGGCTGTAGTTGGCACTATTCTTGAAAAGTATCCAGAAGCTTCAGGTGGTATAAAATATGGCCAAATGAACAATTTTATGCACCTGAAGGTACCTGTAATATTTTTGTTCTGCGAGCTGCACTGGATGCCAGTTTGCTTCTTAGTCCAATTCAAGGTTTGTTATTTTGTTGTTTTGTTGTTTTGTTGTTTTGTTGGTTGTTTTGTTGGTTAGTTGGTTTGTTTGTTTGTTTGTTTGTTTGTTTGGTTTATTATCTATCTATCTATCTATCTATCTATCTATCTATCTATCTATCTATCTATCTATCTATCTATCTATCTATCTATCTATCTATCTATCTATCTATCTATCTATCTATCTATTCCTCTGCTTACAACAGAATATCTTGTGCCACCAGGCTAGAAATTTTGGGATTAGACAATTTAGAACTAAGCCGCCTTCGGTATGACCTAAGCGTAGTACACAAACTTTTCTGCTACAACATCCTACCTGTCAATGACTACTTCAGCTTCAACTGCAACAGTACATGAGCACACAATAGATACAAACTTAAGGTAAACTGCTCCAAACTCGATTGCAGAAAATACAACTTCAACAACAGAGTGGTCAATGCCTGGAATGGACTACCTGACTCTGTGGTTTCTTTCCCAAACCCCCAAAACTTTCACCTTAGACTGTCTACTGTTGACCTCACCCCATTCTTAAGAGGTCTGTAAGGGGCGTGCATAAGCGCACCAGCGAGCCTACCATTCCTGTCCTACTGTCCCCATTTATTTGTATCCTTATCCTGTATTCATAATCATATTTATACCTATATCTATTATCTTATACGTGTTTGACATCATAAATATTTTTTTTAAAAGTTGCTGTTTGTGACCTATAAAGCCTTACATGGCATGTGACCAGGCTACCCACAGGATCATGTTCATCCCGTTACATCAGCCTGTGCCACCCTATCAGTCAAAGAACCCTGAGTGACTGGATCTAGAAAGAGAGCCTTCTTTGCTATTACCCCTGCCCTGTGGAATATCACACCCCAGCCCCGAGGTGAGACTTCCAAAAAATGAGTTAAAACAAGACTTACAAAAATGAGTTAAAACAAGACTCTGTGGCTTTGTGCAGGGAGCACAGAACCATAAGGCTGATTAGTCCCTTGAAAGCCCTCCTTCCCCTTTTAACAAATTTTAATAGGTTTAATCACTCTTGCTTCCTTCTATATTGCTCCATATTTTTCGGAGCATAAGACGCACCTAGATTTTAGAGGAGGAAAACAAGGAAAAAAGTATTCTGAACCAAATGGTGTAGCAATATATTATTTAATAAAATACCAGTATAGCAGAAATTTTTTTACAACCATGTATACTTTTTACAACCATGTACACTTTTTACAACCATGTACACTTTTTCTGCAAACGTCAAACTTGACAGCTTTAAGACTAGTGGACTTCAACTCCCAGAATTCCTCCTCCAGTCATGCTAGCTCAGGAATAGGAGTTGAAGTCCACAAGTCTTAAACTTGCCAAGTTTGAAAACCCTTGCACCCCTAACCCCTAACCCAGGGGTCTTCAAACTTGACAGCTTTAAGATTAGTGGACTTCAACTCCCAGAATTCCTCCTCCAGTCATGCTAGATGGGGTAAATAGAAGGCAAAAACACCCCCGTTTTTGCGAAAAACGGCCCGGTTTTTGGCCTTTTTTTTGTGCAAAAATGAGGCATGCAGGGGGCTTGCAGAGCACTCCTAGGGGGTGGAGGAAGGCAAAAACACTCTCATTTTTGCAAAAAAAAAATGCCTGTTTTTCACAAAAATGGGATGCAGGGGTGGACTTTGGGAGGCCAAAAATGGCTGTATTCGGTGTATAAGACGAACCGACATTTCCACCCTCTTTTGGGGGGCAAAAAGGTGCGTCTTATACTTCGAAAAATACGGTAATTTTTTATATATATATACTATTTTTTATATTTTAACATTTGTACAATGTTATACAATGAAATATAGAAGTAAATGAAGAATTCCATTGTATTGATGGGTCCAGCTTGGAAACATCTGTTGAGCAAAAACTTCTTCATGTTTGTTATCCATCGCTGGAGAAGAACCATACATGAGCTAAATGAGATTTGAAAAGGAGATCAGGTTTGCAAAATACATTAATATGTGTGCATGTGTCTGTGTGCATGTGTGTATATAGACACATTCACAAACACACACATACAGAGATTAACACAATTCCAAGATGCATAGAGAAATAATACAGAAAATAGAAAAACAAAACATACTAACATGTAAATAAAAAACAAATTTACCACATACGAACTATAAACTATTATAACAGCATCGCTTATTGAAACTGAGGAAACCCATAAAATGCATCAAAATTTGATTTTAAAAAATGTGATGCCTGTCTCTGATGTCTTGTTATTTTAATTTTATCTGTGATTTTTTCCCTAACGTGGTAATTAAAGAGGTCGTGTTAATCCACATTTGAACTGTTATATTTTCTCGAGTTTTCCAGTGTCAGCTATGATTTTAGCTGATGAAATTAAATAGATAATATATTCATTATTTTTAAGCTTGAAATTTGTTCCTATAAATCAATGCAGTCAGCCTAATTTTGGGAACACTCCATTTTTATTTAGTGATGGTATGTATTTCACCAAAAATCTTACACAGAGAAGGGGATGGCTTTATTGCAAGAACACCATAAAAAAACCACCTTGTATTGATCATCTCCAAAACATTTGAATGAATAATTGGATTTATATGTGCTAATCTGACAGGAGTCAAGGGTCAATGATGTATAAACCTCTAGTATAGTGCTAGTATAGAAGACCAAGAATTTAAGAGCCTGATTACAATAATGAGAAAATGGCACTGAACTATAGTTTTTAAAATGTGATTATCAGACATGTACTCTCTGAGAGAGAGTCAATTCTATCTATCTATCTATCTATCTATCATCTCACTCAAACAAAAATCTCACCGATAAACTGAATGAAAAAAAAGATAAATACAAAAAATGGAAAGAGGGGCACATAACCAAGGCAGAGTACCAACAGACAGCCAGAATCTGTAAAGAAACAATCAGGACAGCAAAGGCCCAGAATGAACAAAGACTCGCAACAAAAGTCAAAGACAACAAAAAAAGCTTCTTCCAACACATTAACAACAAGAAAAAAATCAAAGAAACAGTTGGTCCACTAAAGAGAGAAGACGGCAAAGATGTAACAGACAACACAGACAAAGCAGAGCTACTGAACACATTCTTCGCATCAGTCTTCACACAAAAGGAAACTGCAGCTCAACTACCCAGCAACACAAATATAAAAAACAGATTCGAAGCAAGACTCAACCTAAGCAAAAATACAGTAAGAGATCACCTATCTGAACTTAATGAGTACAAAGCACCAGGACCAGACGGATTACATCCCAGAGTCCTAAAAGAACTAGCAGAAGTCATTTCAGAACCACTGCACCACATCTTCCACAAATCCTGGAACACAGGGGAACTACCCGAGGACTGGAAAAGAGCTGACGTGGTCCCCATCTTCAAAAAAGGTAAAAAAACAGACCCAGGAAACTACAGACCAATCAGCCTAACATCAATACCTGGGAAAATACTGGAAAAAATAATTAAAAACCAGATCTCACATCATCTAAAAACAAACCAAGTAATAACCAACAGTCAACATGGATTTGTTAAGAACAAGTCATGCCAAACCAACCTCATTTCATTCTTCAACACTGTGACCAAATTAGTAGACCAGCGTAATGCAGTAGACATAATATACCTGGACTTTAGCAAAGCATTTGACAAAGTAGACCACAAACTACTCCTTCATAAGCTAGAAAAAAGCGGGATAGACAGCTACACAACCAGATGGATTAACAATTGGCTGACCAACCGTACCCAGCGAGTAGTCCTCAATGGCTCTAAGTCCACATGGAGAAAAGTAAGCAGTGGGGTACCACAAGGTTCCGTCCTAGGCCCAGTACTCTTCAATATCTTTATAAATGACCTAGATGAGGGAATAGCAGGAGAACTAACCAAATTTGCAGATGACACCAAGCTGGCGGGAGTAGCAAACACCCCAGAGGACAGACTCAAAATCCAGAGGGACCTCGACAGACTCGAACACTGGGCCCAAACCAATAAAATGAAATTTAACACAGAGAAAAGTAAAATTCTGCAGCTAGGCAAGAAGAATCAAAAATACACATACAAACTAGGCGAAACCACACTCAATAGCAGCGATTGCGAAAGGGATCTCGGAGTCCTGGTAGACAGCCAACTAAATATGAGCCAGCAGTGTGCAGCAGCAGCCAAAAAGGCCAACACAGTCCTGAGCTGCATAAATAGAGGGATACAATCAAAGACCAGAGAGGTACTTGTACCACTCTATAAAGCCTTGGTCAGACCACACCTAGAGTACTGCATCCAGTTTTGGTCACCACACTACAAAAAAGACATTGAAACCCTAGAGAAAGTGCAGAAGAGAGCAACCAGGATGATAAAGGGTCTGGAAAATAAAACATACGAAGAGCGGTTGCAGGAACTGAGCTTGGCCAGTCTAGCGAAGAGAAGGACCAGGGGTGACATGATAGCAGTGTTTCAATACTTGAGGGGATGCCACAGAGAGGAGGGGGTCAGGCTGTTCTCTATCGCACCAGAAAGCCAAACAAGGAATAACGGATGGAAGCTGACCAAGGAGAGATTCAACCTGGAAGTGAGGAGAAACTTTCTGACAGTGAGAGCGATCAACCAGTGGAACAGCTTGCCAGCAGAGGTCGTGAGAGCCCCAACACTTGCGACCTTCAAGGAGAGACTGGACTGCCATCTGTCTCAAATGGTGTAGGAACTCCTGCTTGAGCAGGGGGTTGGACTAGATGACCTACAAGGTCCCTTCCAACTCTAATAATAAATCTAAAAAATCTAAAAATCTATCTATCTATCTATCTATCTATCTATCTATCTATCTATCTATCTATCTATCTATCTATCTATCTATCTATCTACCTACCTACCTACCTACCTATCTACCTACCATCTATTTATCTATCATTTATCTAAAATCACCTGTATTTCAGTTGGAAATAATCCTACTTGCAAAACACTGCTTTACTAGATCAAGGTAGAACTATACTCTGCCTTCTAGACTACCCCACTCTTTTAGATCAGTCCTTGTATTCAAAACATGAAATCAAGTCAAATGTCCACTTCATATTTAAACTCCAGATGGCAAGCTTGTGTCAAAACAAAGCTTATTTAATTATGTTCTTAATGAATTCCAGAAATGTGTGTCCTGCTTCTTTGTCTAATGTACTCAAATAAATTTACTTCGAAAATGAACACAGTAACTATTTTTTTTAAAATAGCAATTTAAAATTACAGCAAAACAAACAAACAAAAAACCCCAATGGAACTGCCAAAATGTAATCATTAGTATGTATAAATAGCAATGCATAATCAACAAGACAGAAAAAGGAGAAAAAGAATCAAGAACAGTTAAAATTAAGTAGTGAAATACTATTCGTGAGGAAACAAAGTCCAAGAAAACCCAGGAGAAACTAGAAATTACTTACCTGTGGAAACTTATAGATATCTAGAATGGGGGTCATATGGCGGCAGACATTTGAGTCAGGTCCTCCAATGACTGTAGCTGCATTGCTTCTTCTATCACACTTGTAGTTTGGAATGAACCTCTTCCAGGTGGAGAGAAGTTCCATTGAGGCAAGATAAGTTGAGCTTGCACTCAAGTGACTGTTATAGATCTGGAACCCCAGAGTGATGTTTGGCAAGATGTGAGGGTTTTCATTGATTTCTTTTACCGCAAATGCCAGAGCCAGAATATGTTGGTAATTCTGAGCCAAAATCCTACAAAAATGGATGCATTATTGGAGAGAAACTCTATGATAAAAACAACGGCATCATCTAGAATAATGTTTTTTTGTTTTTGTTTCAAACAGTCTCAGAGAGCACCACGGTCCCCACAGTTCAACCTTGAGCCACAAATATTCTTTTATATCATCATGCTCAGCTAAATTCACATTGCCTAATTCTTGCATGGTTTCTAAACAAGGGAAGATTAATGATATAAGTCCACCTTGGAGCCGCAAATCAGTAATTGGCTTGTCTTTCTCTTTTAAGCCAAAATCCTGACTACACTGAAAGTTTCTGGTTCATTAAATGGCTCTGGAACTCCGGACTCATCAGAACCTTCCCCAGCATCACACTTACAAAAGGAAGCACTGGGAAAAAGTTACAGATCAGCGGTAGACATTGTAGCCTCTATATTTATTTATTTATTTGTCAACAAGTGCAAGGAAACAGGACACATGAAAAAAATGAAACAAATAAATGGAAATAAAGAAGCAAAATATAGCCATAAACACAAAGAACGAGTACATACAAATGGTTACAGTAGGACAGGGACGGGAGGCACGCTGGTGCGCTTCTGCACGCCCCCTTAGGGACCTCTTAAGAAACATGTAAGGTCCACAGTAGACAGTTTAAGGTAAAAGGTATGGGGGTTAGAGAAACTAACAACAGGATCAGGTGAAGTGTTCCAGACATTTACTAATCTATTGCAGAAGTTGTATATATTTGCATCTCATTTCTATCAATAAAAGCTTTCCATAGAGCTCTATATCTTATCTCTACTGCTGTAGCCCCAACAAAGAATTATTTATTTAACTTCTATGCTGCTCATCTTGCAACATATATTTCCAGATTGACCATAAGGCAAACAAACAAACAAACAAATGTTTAGCAGGTGGCAAGATAAAATAGCGTTATCTTTCTGGCATAATGCTTATTTTAACTTGTTTTAGTTTTGTTTCTATCTGGTTTCTTTTACCGATGTATTACATTTTATATGTTTTTTTTATGCTTTGAACAGTTACTATGTTCATTTTCACTCTGAGAGTAAGATGGATAGTACCTAACTTTGACAAAAATACATACATAAAAGTGATAAAGATCAGATTAAGCATTATTAACCTAATCTAGAGAAAAAAGATAAACTATAAACTATGCATGATTACATCCTTAGAACAAAATTGTATTCATGAAATATCTCTTAAATTCTTTTATGAGAACTTCCTTACATGATATCATCTAAGAGATCCAGTGAAGGGGCTGTTTTAAAGGTTATTGGATGTAAAAAGACATAACTCTGAGACATAATACCAGCAATGTTGAGTTCCCCTGGATGGTAATATTTATGAAGAATAGGAAGAAGAATTTGTATTCCCAGCAACATTAGTACTGATATAAACACAACTATCACGCTGCATTAAAATCTACTTTCTGGAAAGTCTTTCAGCCAACTGTGTTGGGGTAGTCAAAGAGATTTCAGTATCATAAAAACTGGATAACTGCTCTCTTACTAAAAAGGTTGATGCAAAAGTTAGGTGTGCCAAATGTCAAAGAACATGTTTATCTTGCTTGCTGTTCCACCTCTAAGTGGCAGAGGATGGATTATTAGAACAATTTAGTCTTAATAGTTTTGCAGCAGCCCAAGGACACTCTTTAATGAAAGAATGAAAAGATCATGATAATCTTGATAATTACAGGACAGACTGAATTGACAATTACTGTATTTAGAACTGTGAGTGTTTTGTTGACGCTAGATGGAATTAGTTGAACTTGCTTCCTGTTTGAACTGAGGGGGTAAAGGCCTAATTCATTCACTATGATGGCAGTTAATTGCAATGAATCCACTACATTAGAGCATAGATCACATTGGATCCATACTTAATGTTCAATATCAGAATCAGAATCAGAATGGAGTTGGAAGGGACCTTGGAGGTCTTAACAGAATAGAATAACAGAATAACAGAGTTAGAAGGGACCTTGGAGATCTTCTAGTCCAACCCCCTGCTTAGGCAGGAAACCCTACACCACTTCAGACAAATGGCTGTCCAATTTCTTTTTAAAAACTTCCAGTGTTGAAGCATTCACAACTTATGGAGGCAAGCTGTTCCACTGATTGGTTGTGCTAACTGTTAGGAAATTTCTCCTTAGTTCTAGGTTGCTTCTCTCCTTGATTAATTTCCACCCATTGCTTCTTGTCCTTCCCTCGGGTGCTTTGGAGAATAGTTTGACTCCCTCTTCTTTGTGGCAGCCCCTGCAGGGGTGAGTTCCTCCCGGTTTGGACCGGTTCATGCACACTGGTAGAGACCTACTGGTGACGTCACGATGACGTCACTGATCCGGGTCGGTCAGTGCCAGTCCGTGGGCACCACTATATTTTTTTTATTTTTTTTTATTTTTCCGGGTTTTTCTTCTTATGTGCATGCGCAGAAGCCGAATTTCTGGCACTGCGCATGTCTACCGGCCTTTTTTTAGGCCTTTTTTCTTTTCTTTTTTTTTTAATTTTTCCAGATTTTTTTCCACTGTGCATGCCCTGCTCACTCGATGCTCACTCACCCCGCCCAGCCTCTACTTGCAGAATCTAGCTGCATACTTCTACTGCTCACCACTGCTGGCAAAGCTAAGGCAGAAGGGCATGGGCCAGTGGGTGGGCATGGGAGGGAGAGCTGGCGGAGGGGTGATACCAGCAGCGGGTGGACCAATGTGTGCAGGGAGGGAGGGGGTAGGGAGGGGAGCATGTGGGAGATTGACGCGAGTAAACTGCAGCTAAGATCTCCCGCGTGCTTCCCTGCCAGGCCAGCTGGGAAGGGCTCCGGGAGGGAGAGCTGGTGGAGGGGTGATGCCAGCAGCAGGTGGAGGAAGGGAGGGGTGGAGGGGGGTGGAGGGAGGGAGTGGAGCATGCAGGAGATCGTCATGAGTAAACTGCAGCTAGGATCTCCAGCATGCTTCCCTGCCTCTTTCCCACGCATCAGTCCACCTGCTGCTGTATCACCCCTCTGCCAGCTCTCCCTCCCTCTCTCTCAGCCGCAGAGCATGTGTGGTGCCCTCCCTGGCTCTTGGGCTGCTTCCCGCTGCCACACTGAAGTTTGTGCACCTCTTGTTTGGAGCTGGTCTGGAATGGAAAAAAGGGGCAGAGCTGCTTCTTTTCGGTGGCGGGCAAGAGGAGGGGGTAGTCTCCCACTTGCAGTCGGGATTTATTTATTTATTTATTTTATTTATTTGGAGGATCTTTTATGCCGCCCTACTCCCTGAGGACTCAGGGCGCTGTAGAACATTTTAAGAAAACAACCAACAAAATCATAAAAAAAACCAATTTAAAACCAATTTAAAACACCTATAACACCCAAACATACATGGGGGAGGGATTTCCAGGAACCACCACCACCACCACCCTTGCCAGCCACTGGCAGTGCTGGCACAGGAGCTGAGTCTGCACCGAAGGAGCATCCGGTGCAAGGGTAAAAGATGTGCTGGCCTGAAGGGAGGCTTTCAGAGGTGAAATGCTCCCGGAACCGGCGTGCCTGCCGGTCATGACTGCAGTGTGAGGTGTCACCTGGACGCTGCCATTTGGGTTCTTTTGCCCTCTGTGCATGAACAAAGCATTATGTGCATGTGCAGAGGGTAAAATAACCCAAATGGCAGCGTCCGGGCAGGCGACGCCTTGCGCTGCCGTTGTGACCTAATTTCCAATTACCAGCAGAGAAAGAACCGGGAGCATTTCACCCCTGGAGGCTTGTCAGGCAGAAAAACTGGCAATGTGTGTGTGTGTGTGTGTGTGTGTGTGTGTGTGTGTGTGTGTGTGTGTGTGTGTGTGTGTGTGTGTGTGTGACACACTTGTGAAGGGGTGTGTTCGGGGGAGAGAGAAAGAGAGAAAGAGGAAGGGAGAAAGAAAGAGAAAGGAAGGAAGGAAGGAAGGAAGGAAGGAAGGAAGGAAGGAAGGAAGGAAGGAAGGAAGGAAGGAAGGAAGGAAGGAAGGAAGGAAAGGGGAGAGAGAGAGACAAGAAAGAAAAGAAAGGAAGAAAGAAAGAAAGAGAGAAAGAAAGAAAGAGAAAGAGAGAGAAAGAAAGAGAGAGAGAAAGAAAGAAAAAGAAAAAATAGAAAAAGAGGAAGGAAGAGAGAGAAGAGAAGAGAGAGAGAGAGAGAGTCTAACTCCTGCTGCAGCAGGAAACCTTACATTGTCTGGATTATTTCCTCTAACAGAGAGGAAAATTGCCAGAAAGGAGAAGGAGTTTACTAGGACAAGGCAGAGGAAGGCAGAGATAGTCCTTGACTTATGACCACAATTGAGCCCAAAATTTTGGTTGCTAAGCAAGAGCATTGTTAAGTAAGTTTCACCACATTATACTCAATCCATGACATCTCTTGGCTCTAACAGTCATGTGAAAACTAGGAAAGTACACCTGCAGGCATGTGTAATGTTCTAATGTACAGAAGTTATGGTTAAATTTGTGGCAGAAAGTGGACTCTGGGTATGTTTTTCCAAATGCAGTAAGTGAGGTGAATGTGTAGTTTTAGAACAGCTGTGTGTGTGTGTGTGTTTGTGTGTGTGTGTGTGTGTACTTTAGAACTACGTTGCCTTCGATCTGATCTAAATATAGTTCATAAAATCATATAACGCAATGTCCTTCCTGTCAATGATTACTTCAGCTTCAACCGCAACAATACACCAGCACACAATAGATACAAACTTAATGTAAACCGCTCCAAACTTGATTGCAGAAAATACGGCTTCAGCAACAGAGTGATCAATGCCTGGAATACACTACCTGACTCTCTGGTTTCTTCCCCAAACCCCCAAAACTTTAACCTTAGACTGTTTACAGTCGACCTCTTCCCATTTCTAAGAGGTCTCTAAGGTGCGTGCATAAGCACACCACTGTGCCTACCGTCCCTGTCTTACTGTCCTATTGTCCTCATTTATCTGTACTTCATTGCTTATGTTATGTTTATACAAATACCTGCTATCTTGTACTTGTTTGACAAACAAACAAATAAATAAAAAAATTCTACCTGTGCGAACTGGCTGAATCCCACCACTTCTCCTTTCTAGAGGCACAATTATATCCTTGAATTTTGCCTTCTGTGCCAGCTCATTTTAACCGGGTCTGAGTAATCAATTAAATTAAGAGCTGTTGTGTTATATTTTACTGAGATAATGTGAGCAACAACTATAGATAGGAATTTGTGTAATTATTCCATCTGGACTAGTTACAGGAGAATGTTTTGATAGTTTACTTTTCCAAACATTTCAGATGAGAAGAGAAGAACATACATAAGAACATAAAGAACATAAGAGCCAAGGTGGCGCAGCGGTTAGAGGCAGTACTGCAAGCCACTTTAGCTGACTGTGATCCACAGGTCAGCGGTTCAAATCTCACCGGCTCAAGGTTGACTCAGCCTTCCATCCTTCCGAGGTAGGTAAAATGAGGACCCAGATTGTTGGGGGCAATATAAATATACATTGCTTACTGGTGTAAACTGCTTAGAGAGTGCTTGCACTGTGAGGCGGTATATAAATCTCATAAAGAAAGAAAGAAAGAAAGAAAGAAAGAAAGAAAGAAAGAAAGTAAGAAAGAAAGAAAGAAAGAAATCAGAGACTTCAATCTTATCTGTTCTATTTATTTATTCATTAAATTTTTTATGCCAGCTGTCTCTCTTATAAAGCAACTCAGGGTGGCTTAAAGATAATAACAAGACAAATAGTTAAATGCTTACAAATTAAAACAATCCAAATTAAAATTTTAGAACTAGACAAAAAAAATTAAGACTAAGAGACATGCAACACAAGGATGAAGTCTTCTTATCCCATCGACCACCTCCAGCAGTGAGCAACTCCCTAAGGGCTCCAGGCCAACCATCAAATCCAAGTTTTAATACCCTTCCAGAAGGTCAAAATTATGGGAGAAGTTCTCACCTCCCATGGTGGAGTGGTCACAGGGATAGGTCCACAGTGGAAAAGACTCTTTTTTGACCCTGCCCACCAGAATTTCTTAGCAGATGGGATCTGTAGGAGGCCTCTTCTACTGTTGTGAGTGAGACAGGATTTGGGATAGTCCCATTGGGGTGAGGCAGCTACTGAGATAAAAATTTAATAATACAAATCTCCAGCTCAGAATTCAACATACAGTATATCATCCATATAGTAACCTATAAAGTATTTAATTGATGAAGAATCTCTATCTTAAAGTAACAAGATGATTGTCAAATCCTGAATTCAGTTGTCCTGCCTCATATATATCACAGTAATGGTGTTTATACATTAGAAGGATGCAAAGATGCATATTTTTGTCATGTATCTAGAAAAAAATGAAGAAATTGGGAAAATTCTGTCTATAGTATCCCCACGGGAAGATAGGCAGCAAATACATTTTACAAAATAAAATTAAAAACTGTTTGCTTATGTGATGGGCGTAGGCGCCTACGGATAAGTTACTGCTGAGAATTTAGCAGATAAAACTCAGACGATCAGTGCTCAATAGATATAGTGGTGTGCAGGGGTAGGCAAATATAGTAATGTGTGTCCTGCCTTAGAACTAGATTAGATAGAACATAGAATAATAGAGTTGGAAAGACCTTGGAGGTCTTCTAGTCCAATCCCCTACTTGAACAGGAGACCTTATACAATTTCAGATAAATGCTTGTCCAGTCTCTTTTTGGAAGCTTCAGTGATGGAGCACCCACAACCTCTGAAGGCAAGCCATTCCATTGGTTGATTGCTCTCACCATGAGGAAATGTGTCCTTAGTCCTAGGTTGCTGCTCTCTTTGATTGGTTTCCATCCATTGTTTCTGGTCTTGCCTTTTGGTGCTTTGGAAAATAGTTTGACACTTTCATCTTTATAGGAACCCTTCAAATATTAGAACACTGCTATCATATCTCCCTTAGGCCTTCTTTTCATACCCAATTCCTGTAACTGTTCTTTGTATGTTTCTCTCTCTCTCCTCTGTCTCTCTGTCTCTCTGTCTCTGTCTCTGTCTCTGTCTCTGTCTCTGTCTCTGTCTCTCTCTCTCTCTCTCTCTCTCTCTCTCCCTTCCTCCCTCCCCCCTCTCTTTCTCTCTCTCTCCATATACATGTACATGTACATGTACATGTACATATACATATACATATACATA
The DNA here is from genome assembly GCA_023053685.1 of Diadophis punctatus similis. Taxonomy (NCBI): domain Eukaryota; kingdom Metazoa; phylum Chordata; class Lepidosauria; order Squamata; family Dipsadidae; genus Diadophis; species Diadophis punctatus. The sequence goes on from JALIGW010000046.1 coordinate 3,738,865, forward strand.
TGTAATCTGTAGAACAACTAGTTCTAGTTTTAGTACCATTTTACGAAGAAGGAAACTTGTAAAGTTGTTAATACTTTTAAGGCCCACCTTAAAGGACATACTGTATATTCTTTAGTTCTTTATTCTTATCAGCTGGTCTCTATTATTCAGTTCTGGTTTTATCAATATAATATAGCTTTTGGGAAGAAACATACAAATTAGTAACCCAGCACTGGAAGCCAAAATGGAGAAGATTTCCACAGCCAATATGTATTTTCTCTTTGCACTCAAGTATGTAGGGACAAAAGTTAGCCAAACAGAGCAAAACATCAGCATACTGAAGGTGATAAACTTGGCTTCGTTAAATGTATCTGGCAAATTTCTGGCAAAGAAAGCTACAGTGAAGCTCAGGAGTGCCAAGAAACTCATAAAGCTTAGGACACAGTAAAACATGGCCATTGAACCTTCATTGCATTCTAGTAGAATTTCTTCAGCTAAAGAATGCATATCAAAATCTGGGAATGGGGGAGTGATTATCAACCACATGGTACAAATAATGAGTTGAACAAAGGAGCATAAAAAAACAATGGAAATAGCCAGGGGTCTTCTCATATACTTCCTCATTTGGGAACCAGGCTTAGTGGCCTTAAAAGCTAGAACTACTATGATGGTTTTGGCCAAGACGCAAGATACAGCAAATGTAAAGATGATGCCAAAGGCACTTTGTCAAAAAAGACATGTCAACTTTCTGGGCTGGCCAATGAATAATAAAGCACAAAGGAAGGAAAGCATGAGGGAAATAAAGAGAGCATAAGTGAGATTCCTATTATTGGCTTTGACAATGGGAGTGCCTTGATGTTTAATGAACATCACAAGCATCAATGTTGTAATTAGAAAAAGACAGAGTGCAAGAATGGTCAAACCAAACCCTAAAGGTTCTCTGTAAGAGAGATAAGTGATTTTCTTCAGAAGACATCCATCTTTAGCATCATTTGGAAATTGTCCTTCTGGGCACTGAATACAGTCATCCATGTCTGGAAGAGAAAATATACATTGATAATGTAATTCATTTCAAGCATCATTCTGTAATGACACAACTATGAAGAGGGTTAATTGGATTACAATTTTAAAGGAACACATAGAATCTTCTTTAGTCAACTTTATTTATTTATCTATCTATCTATCTATCTATCTATCTATCTATCTATCTATCTATCTATCTATCTATCTATCTATTTATTTATTTAGTGAGATTTATATACCACCTCACAATGCAAGCACTCTCTAAGCGGTTTACATCAGTAAGCAATATATATTTATATTGCCCCCAACAATCTGTGTCCTCATTTTACCTACCTCGGAAGGATGGAAGGCTGAGTTAACCTTGAGCTGGTGAGATTTGAACCACTGACCTGCGGATCAGTCAGCTGAAGTGACATGCAGTACTTTCTCTAACCGCTGCGCCACCTCGTTATCTAATTATCTAATAATCCAGATCTTACACTATCCATGAAAAATGATGAATAAATTTCTATTGAATGTTATACCTTCTTCAACAGTACATGTTGGGATTATCTACACGCTGCATGCCTTTCCATTTTGTGAAGGACCAACTACTGGCTCCATTAATTGAATGGAGACAATCTTTACAAGCTCTTGATTCCATTGTTACCAATAGTTACTTCCACCCAGTATGGTCTAGAAAGCTCTCTTTGGCTCTGGTTCAATTCTTTATTGCTCTGGCAATAAAAATATTGCTTTGTACATGGCTGAAAGGGGACCTCAGTCCCTTTTATATCACAAAATAAAGGGAGTAGTGTAATGTACATACTGGGTGGGCCAAATAGTTTGGTTCTGGGTGGAAAAAGTGGTCTTGCAGAATCATGCCTTCAGAAAGAGATAAATAATCCAAACATAATGTTTAAGGATTAAATTCTTAGTGTTTTTTTCTCCTTCTCTTTCTTTTCTTGCTATTTCACAAACCTGAAATAATCTTAAACTCATACTACAAAACACAAACTGAGCTGTTAAATATGATGCTAATGAATTACATACATCATTGTAAATGCAAAGAAAGAGTGATGCAGTGGCCTAGAGGTAGAGCTCTTGCCTTACAATCAGGAAGCTGTGAGTTTGATCCTAGGTAGAGGCAGATATTTCTCTCTGGGCACAATGAGAATATATCTGCTGAACAAAAATCCTCACTAGCGACAGGAAGGGCATCTGGCCAGTAAACACTCAGCTCCATTCAGTTGCCCAGACTCCACCCTGTATGGGATTATGGAAGTGGTGGGTTCCTACCGGTGCAGTCAACTCTAGCAGAGGGCACTATTTGTGCGCGACAGCTCCAGTGCCGTCTTCACCGGTCTGTCTCACGGCATCATCTTTTTTTCGGAATTTTTGGGCTGATTTTGCTTCCTGTGCATGCGTGGAAGCAAAATCTCCCAAGGGGACGCACGTGCGTGTGAGATTTCAGCGATTTTTTGCTTCCATGCATGCGCGGAAGCAAAAAAGCATTGAAATTGCATGTGTGCGTGCATCCCCTCGCGAGATTTTGCTTCTGCACATGCGCAGGAAGCAAAATTGTGCAAGGGGGCATGTGTGCGTAGTGAACACATGCACGCCGAAACATGGCAATGCACACACAGCGCACTGGTAGCACAAAGAACAAGCAACCCGCCCCTGGATTATGGGGTCATTAAAAGAAGATGATTGTAAATGCAAAGGAAATGCCTATGTCACATATCAAAATAATTGAAAATTCTAGGTTTTTTTCCCCCCCTCACCCTTCTGGGTTGAAATCTTTCCTTCTGGACATGAAAGGCAATCATAACAGCAAAAGGGCTTCCCCTCCTTCTTCTTCTTATAGAATCCTTGATGGCAGTTATCGTTACAAACTGAAATAGGTTGAGTCTTAATATAAAAGAAAGAATATCAAGTTATCATATCAATAAATATGTCTAGGAAGTTTGAAACAAAATTGATTAAGAACAATTTGATCTGCTTGGCAAAACTGTTAAGTTATGCTCTTTATACATTGTGTTTTTAGAGTTACTGAAATAATAACATTTAATTGAGATAACTATGGGAAAATGTCCGTCTATCTCAGAGATATTCTTGATATTTCTATGATTACCCTAAAGTACAAAAGCACTTTTGTACTTTAACAGTTTTTCTTAGTGTTGCCTGTATAGATAATTTACGTGTAATTGACATATAGTTTACATGTAATTGATAGTTTACATGTAATTGACATAGATAGTTTACGTGTAATTGACATATCAAAATAACTGCAGCCAGCCTATCTCCAACTGTCTCGACTCTTGTCCTGCTATTTGGAGCAAGATGGAATCTGGAAGAGAGAGTGAGGCTGACTATGCGCACCTCTCTCTCATTTTAATCCAATTTATGCACAAGTCTTGACATCCCCCCCCAAGACCTGTGAAAAGTCCTGTGGCAATGGGTGAGCGACAAAGCAGCAGGTGTGGATACAATGGGAGCTGTAGCTGCGGACCTGCACACAGGCAACTCAGGTCTATGATAGATGTTAACGTCCTCTTCGAATATGATGGACGAACATCATCAATTGACATATCTCCTCTTTAATTATCTTGAAGTCTTTACATTTAGTTTTTGTTATGGATCTTGGATGTGGATTTTTTTTAATTAGTTGGCATACATTTTATTGGGCTGAACTAATTAACCAAAGAAAGAAATAGACACGCATAGAACAAAGTCAATGAAATAATATAATTTAGAATGTGGAAATCATAATGCACCTAATGTAAAAAAAAAAAGGAAAGAGGGCTGGTAAATTATTTTTCAAACACAACAATTCCATTATTTTCCAGTGGTGTTCCAAAGTCTTCATCCTTTTCTCTTTATAAAAGTCAAAACTAAATTAAATGTTAACAGATAAATAGCAGTACTCCTTTACTGCAAAACTGGTGTATATTTTTCTTTCAGTGTAGTACGGTTATTGTTTTAGTCAACTCTCATGTCCTCCATAAGGGATAATTCAAATGCATTAGGCAGTTGCTTAACTTCTCTATAAATTGATATTTCTTTCAATATTACCTTAAACCTTGATTTGGATAAATCTAACTTAACAAACCTGAGAAAAAAGTGAAATTAAATACTTTTGTTCTCCCAAAATTGAAAGTTAAGAAAACACCCTATCCTTTTCATGCATAGAGACAGCAGGACACTGTCCGATACACATATGTGAAATGTTGCTGAATGAACCAAGTCTACTTTATTGTAAAGTTATAGTAACAAAATCTTGCAAGTCTGAAAGTACATTTCTCCCTTTACTCGCCCAAAAAAAAAAGGGGAGTTCCTTCTGAGATTTTTGACATATCCCTTTGCTTCTGTGGGCTAAGCTGTCTCTTATCTGACTTTTCCTTTGGCTGTGTTTCTTCACATTGTCTCCCAAGGTCATTCCCAAATGCCATAACATCTGAAAATACTTCAGGAAATGGATACATCCTTACATGATTGAACTTGTTAGGCCATATAATGCTCTTGTCATTAATGGAGAATATACTCTTTGAAGAAGCATATGGGTCAACCTTTCCAACTTTGGCTTTCAAGAAAGACTGATTTGGGAACGTTATCCAGTTGATAATATCAAATCCAGCTATTCTTTCTCCATTTTGGTCAAAGGAAATTTTCTCTCCAGCACTGTTGTTGAATGATACTTTTCGTAGAAGGTGATGAAGCTAAGATCAAATTGGGAGAAACATTTTAAAACAACACAAAGGGAGATAATAATATTTTAGTATCATAATTTTGAAAAAGGAACATAGAATTGCTAATTTATCTGTCAGGCACAAGAAAGTAAGAACCAACGTTGTTCAAATGAGTACAAGATTATTCCATGTTATCTTTCTACAAGAATCTGAACTACTAAGGTCAAGGCAAAATGGTGGTAGATAAGAGTCAATGGGATTCAAGGAGGACTGGACTTAGATCTCTTATGGACATGAAGGGATTCCAAACTGATGATGTGCTTGACTCTTGCTTTGGACTCAGCTTGGTCATCTTGAACAATATCTCATTATATTGCAGCAATGTTTCTCAACCTCAGCAACTTAAATGTGTGGACTCCAGCTAACTGGAGAATTCTGTGACTTGAAGCCTACACATCTTAAAGTTGATGTGGTTGAAAAATACGGGACTAAAGATACAGAACTGACAAAAGTAATGCTTTCTTCCAATGGGAAAAAAATACATAGAGAAATGAATTGCAACAGTGTGGAAATTAGTAGACCTGAAACAAATGTTTATTTATAATCCCACCATTTAATTTATTATAGGAACATCCATGAGAGTATCTCTTGAGATCAAAGTGATCTTTATGATTAAACCAGCATTGATCTCCATCTTGTTTTCTTGAGTGAGTGACTAAATATCAGACATATGGATTCTCAAATTAATACAAAGTTGGAGCAGAATGGAGTTGCCCGTCCAAAGTCAACAGATGTAGTCAACTATATTGTTCTCAATCCTGTCTGATAGGACATAAATTATAATCCAGTTAATCCTCATTGCAAAGCCCTGTAATTACATTAAACTTTGTGATCTGTTATTAATTTCCAAAATGCTGTACTTTCTGTCATCATTTTGAAATTCAAGGATGACATTCAAATACAATTCTCCATTTCAATAACACATTGTACTTATGGCAATCTACTCAGACAAAGCCCTGCTCATGTGAGCCGAGATGGTGCAGTGGTTAAATGCAGCACTGCAGGCTACTGCTAGTTCAGCAGTTCAGCTGTTCAAATCTCACCGGCTCAAGGTTGACTCAGCCTTCCATCCTTCCGAGGTGGGTAAAATGAGGACCCAGATTGTTGGGGGCAATATGCTGAACTCTGTAAACCGCTTAGAGAGGGCTGTAAAGCACTATGAAGCGGTATATAAGTCTAAGTGCTATTGCTATTGTAATTGAGAATTTAAACAGGTTAGTGGAAGGAATCACACTGATCACTACATCCCCTTTCTGTAGGGAAAGGAAGCCTAACAGTACTTCTTCGCCAGTTTTCCTTTGATATCCAAGGCATGGGGATGCTCATCAGCTAAGGGTAAGCAGAGCTAATGTGGAAATTTGTCATAGAAATATCTTTTTCCTTCTAAGTCAGGGGTCCCCAACTTCTGGGCTGTGGACCACCACCCGTCTATGGCGTGACAGAAACTTTGCCGTGCAAGCGAGCAAAGCTACACACCTGTGGTGTGCAAGCAGATCACTAAACCACCCATCCCTCCAGTCTGTGGAAAAATGTCTCTCCACAGAACTAGTTCCTGGAACCCAAAAGGTTGGGGGCCAGCGTTCTAAGTTATTTGTTACTCCTATAATTTATACTTTTGCATACAAAGCTATGATAAGACAGAGTTGAAAGGGACCTTGGAGATCTTATAGTTCAACCTGAGACTCAAGCAGGAGACCCTATACCATTTCAGACAAACAACTGTCCAGTCTCTTCTTAAAAGCCTCAAGTGATGGAGCATCCACAACTTCTGAATGCAAGACTGCCCACAAGTTGTTCCATTGGTCGTTCCACTGGTTAATGGTTCTCACTGTTAGGACATTTCTACATAGATCTAGGTTGCTTCTCTCCTTGATTAGTTTCCATCCATTGCTTTTTGTCTTGCCTTCTGGGGCTTTGAAAAATAGTTTGACTTTCTCTTCTTCATGGCAGCCCCTCAAATATAGAAACATTGCTATCATGCTGTACTGTATATACATACAAGGGTATATATTCTGTACCTGCCAAGAGTATTGATCGAGAAGTTTCTTTCTCTGCCCCTTTACCATTATTTTTTCCTTGAATTTCAAGGAATGTATGTGGTGCAGAGAATATGCTATAGCGTAGACTGCATTGTACATGCTATAGCTGTGAGCAGTCATCTTCACTTCGAAGAGAGAACCAGGAAGAGACTCCAGTTTTTCAAACCCAGTGCAGGTTTTCTCCAACAGGTTTTCTGAGGTGGGGCTTGAGAAAAAACATTCAAACACACTTTCCCAGAAGCTCTGGATAAAACCATCTTCTTTTTCTGAGATGGGGTTTCTGGTCTGAAGAAACTCTCGGAATCCTGACACTTTCTTTGAGTGGACTGCCAAGGATATAGCACCATGAAGGAAGTCTATGCTCCAGCTGCCTTGGAAAGCAAAGGAAGTGAAATCCATTTGGGCCATCATAATCCAGACTTTGTCACCTGGCTTCAAAGATATATCCAAATATACAGAACCTGCTATCAGGAATCTTAAAATTGGCATCGTCTGTATTTCTCCATGTATGAGCAAAACATTGGAAGTATTTCTCATAATGATCTTGTAAGTTTCAAGACCTTCTTCTATAAGTTTCTGCATTTCCCCAGTAAATCCTTGTTTGGGGAGTCTTTGTATGAAATCAAAACAAATGCCCCTCTCAGAGAAAAAGGGAAGGACATTCTGCACAAATCTTTCCCCGTTGTCATCATCAAGATAAAGCACCCCAATCCATATCCATCTGAAATGCAGAAGTAAGTGAAAAATCCCATTATATTGATGAATGCCTTTTGGGAACATCTGTTGGACAAAGCCAGCTTGGCTTCTGTAATGCAGTACTGGAGAAGATCCATATGTAACCTTTTAAAAAATAAAAAATATTTTTTTTAAAATTATGTCATAATATCTATGGGTGAATATATTTGATCACTACAATATAAAAAAAGATGTTGAGACTCTAGAAAGAGTGCAGCGAAGAGCAGCAAGGATGATAAGGGGCTGTAAGTTAAAACATATGAAGAAAGGTTGCAGGTGTTGGGTATGTCTAGTTTAATGAAAAGAAAGACTAGGGGTCATATGACAGCAGTGCTCCAATATTTAAGGGGCTGCCACAAAGAATATGGGTCAAGCAATTTCTCCAAAGCATCTGAAGGCAGGACAAGAAGTAACGGGTGGAAACTGATCAAGGAGAGAAGCAATCTAGAACTAAGGAGAAATTAATCAGTGGAACAGCTTGTCTTCATAAGTTGTGGGTGCGCTATCACTGGAAGTTTTTAAGAAGAGATTAGACAACCATTTTTCTGAAATGGTATAGGGTTTCCTACTTGAGAAGGAGGTGGATTAGAAGACCTCCAAGGTCCCTTCCAACTTTGTTATTCTCTTCTGTTTGTTAGAAACCCAACCAAACCTGTCTTCAGTTGTGAAATATAATAATTACGATGATGTATGACAACATAACATCTAAACACACTATTATCCCATATACATTTCCTGTCTATAACTCATTTCTTCAGATATATAGAACAGAGGTTTTGGAGGGTGGAGGTGGGAGATGATGCAGAAAAATGATCTAGAATAATTATTTAAGGAGGGATCCAGAAAAGAGGGAGAATTCTTTGAGAGGGGAGAGATAAAGAGGATTGTTTTACTTAATGGCTTTAAACAAACAAGGTAGTAGTACAAATGGCAAACAATTTGCTTCCAAAGGAATGCCTGAGTCAGTCTTAGATACCTGAGAGTCCTAGATACTTCTTCAAAATTAAATTATCAATTCTTGCATGAGATTATTATTATGTTGAGAAATGAGTTTAATTACACTGGATTAGAGAGGCGAGAGAGAAGACGAATGGGAAGAAATTATGGAATTTCTGTTAATATATCTGTAATATTATAGCAACCAAGATCCTATGTTTTCTATGAGATATCAGTAGAAAACAATAGAAGATAGCAACAGGAAGAAACAGTTTCCCCAAAAAACCTCTGTATATGTAAACACATTAGTGCAAGTTTTTGGTCACAGAAAACATTGTTAGTTCTTTTTAGCTTCTAGAAACTAATAGGCTTCTAAATCAAATTATGAAAAGTCAAGGATAAAAATCTATTATTCTCAATTTTGGTATATTTTGGACATATGTTCTGCAAAAAATGGTGGACACGATTCAAATTTTGATCACAGGAAAAAATATATTAGTCTCTATAATCAGAGAAATTCTGATGTTCAAATATGAAGGATGAAAGTCAACACGTAATCTCAACTCTTAAAAAGCCACAGAGTTTTCCCCTTATTTTAATCATGCCAATAAAGGAAGCATCAGAGGTATAGATGTTCCTTACCTGTGGGATCTTGTAGAGACCAAGGATGGTGGCCATATGGAGGCAGACATTTGAATTAGGTCCCCCAATGACTGCAACTGCATTGTTTCTACTATCACACTTGTAGTTTGGAATGAACCTCTTTTGGGTGGAGAGAAGTTCCATTGAGGCAAGATAAGTCCACCTTGCACTGAAATGGCTGTTATAGATCTGGAAGCCCAGAGTGATGTTGGGCAAAATATGTGGGTTTTCATTTATTTCTTTTACAGCAAATACCAGTGCCAGGATATGCTGGTAATGCTGAGTCAATACCCTACAAAAAGTACATAAGACATAACCATATGCTTCAAAAACTTATATTTGCTCAATATAGCAATACATGTATTAAATATATATTAAAAAAATGATGCTGTATCAGAGATAGATTATGTAGCTCTTACGATGGGAAGTGTAACTTGGAAGAGAAAATACACTCCTGTAAGGTATCACTTCTTGAAATGTGTATGTGAATTTAATTTGGAACTTCTAGTCAGCATGTACACAATAATTTTGTTACATGTTTTGGGAAATCTGCATCTGCCTGCATTCGGTAAAGGCAAAGCATTCATACATTTGTGTTAAGATTATAAATGATACTCCTTCGTTCATTCACAGGACTGACTAGGGCATGATTTACTAGTGCATGACTGACTAGTGCATGATTTATGATGCTAAAACCCAGTCTTCTAGTTCATTCACTTGTAGAATATCTTAACCTGAGCTCCAGAGCACAGTTATAGTTAGATTCATACGATCTATTCCATTTAAAAAGGAGAACAATATACTAGGGCAGGAACAGGAATAAAGGCTAGCCTAGTACCTTCATGGCCATCAGGTTTATGAGGGCATATATTCTCAGGGACTCAGAATGTTTGATTCAGTACACGAGAAGAATTCATATTTGTGTTATCCCATGAATATAACACCCATTCACTTACCCACCCACACATAGACATGCAGACACACAAACACACGAATGTGCTAAGAAGATATTTTAAGAAGGAGAAAAAGCAGGAAGAAGAAAAAGATCCTTTTAAAAAAATCAAGGATTGGGAATAATTAACTTCTGTTTATGACCCAAGACACAAACAAGTTTCCAGAATTGTTCATCTCCAGTTCCAAATTCTGTTCCCATCAATTTGCTCACAACTGATAATATAGTTCGCCAATTTTGAAAAGTTGGTCATTTTCCCTAATGTGGGGGAAAATCTATTACAACAGCTATACATTCAATTCAGCAGATGTGATTTTGGGAGCCGAAACAAATGATTACAAAATAATCTTGCTGTTGAAAAGAGTGTATCTTTAAAAAAAAAACCAGTTAACATATATCTTCATTAGAGCTGCAGTTTTTGTTTGCAAATACACACTGAATAAATATAATCAGAAAATATTTGCTGCTTTTGTTGGGGAACCAAACACACAACTGTTAGCATACAACAGTCTTTAAGATGTTACAAAATGCAGCTTGAGCTGTCCAGCCTGAGAAACCACAGATATTAGGAAGGACACAAATATTAGGAAGAACATAATTTATGGCTTCTATTAATAAAGGAACATGCTATCATTATGCTTCTCTGCTAAAACTAGAATGAGATCATAATACAAATGATATGAATCAGAATAAAAGTTCATCTACAAAGCAACTTGCTCAGATAGATAGTCAGGAGAGATGCACATTGTGATTCAATTATATCCCAGGTTCTTACGGAATATCATCAAAGTACTCTGGAGATGGTATTTTTTCATAGGATAAGGCACTTGAAAACACATTACTCTGAGAAGTAATGCTAGCAATGTTAAATTCTCCAAGATGGTAATATTTGTGAAGAATTGGAAGAAGCACCCGAGTGGCACGTTTATCAACAAGATATTTGCTAGCCATATGGGGTAACAAAGCTAATGCCAACATTATTATCACCACCATCTTGTTCGTTGATTTCAAAAAATGATAATGGAGAAGATCTTAGGGTCACATCTTAATTTAACTAACTACCATTGCAGAAAGGTATCCTGAAAAACAAAGCCCTGGGCGTATAGATCAATTGTTGGGATGGAAAATCCATTAAACGTGATATGTAGTTTTTCTACCGCTGATCGACAGAAAGATGTCAATTTAATTATGGTTATTTTGATAATAATTATTTACTCAAAGCTGCTGTTGCTTGCACAGCATGTCAGTTAACTTCTGTGTGGGTGTTTAAGTCCATGGATAAGTTGTCATCAGTGTCTCCTATCAAGTTAAATAAAAATTAATTTTAACATATTATATAACCTAACCTTTAACTCATCCTATGCTAGGAAGTGTTATATATAACTTGATTCATTTTATTTGTTTAAGTAACCTTTGTGATTGTAGCCACAAATATTCTCTGGGGACAAATAACAGTGAGTTTGAAAATGATAGAAAATTATCACTCATTTGGTTTTCCTACACAATGAAAACCAAAACAGGTTGATAAGATCTTCATTCTTGTTTGATCATATTTGCCATGGGAGGAAAACAGTAATTAAAATTCATCTAGGAATCATCCTATGAAGAGTTGACAAAGGGGCATGTGAAAGTAACTTGATCAAAAATTGTGCCATTTATGCTAAACTGAACCCTAACCTATATTAACTCATCGGTATATTTCCAGACTGATGTGCATCCCCCCCCAAATGCTCCAAATACATGCTGAACACCTTAAAACAAAAACAAAAATAAAAACAAAACTCACAGTTATATCCAGAGTGGTTGAGTTCACCTCTCTGCATACAGCTTCATTTTTGCTACAGATGTTTTGTTGACAAAGACATAAACTTGAATCATGACAGGTGGAAACACTGTTCCAATCCCCCCTTGAAATGATAAATGGCAATTTAGGGTTACAGGGTTCTCCTTTTAATTGTTGACTACCAATCAGACAGTGGGGTTCCACTTTCATTAATCATGAAAGTATTCTGTGAAACAGTCAACTTTCACGCCTTTTTAAAGGCACAATTATATCCTTGAATTTTCTTGAAGAACTAGCAAGATTAGTATCCTCTATACAGACTGAACCGGTAGCAACCTGCTGGTGACATCACAATGACATCATGGAATCAGTTCAGCCGGTCCATGGATGCTGCCATCTTTTTTTAAAAAAATGAAATTTATTTTGAATTATTTTGGGGGGAATTTTTTTGGGGTTTTTTTTCTTCTGAGCATGCGCAGAAGCCAAATTTCCGGCACTGCGCATGCATCACCATCTTGTTTTCGGCTTTTTTGGGGGGGATTTTTTTTTAAAAAATTGGCACTGCACATGCACGAGGAGCCCATGTGGCATGGGAGGAAGCAAACCAGCAGAGAGGTAAGTTAGAATCCACCCTTGCCTCTATGATGTCAGGATACTTGTGGTGCGGTGCCAGCATTGAAAGATATCCCACTTAAATATACCTTGTGTGAAAACATGCTGAACTGGCCAACCCAAAGTGAAAACTGTTTATTTTGTTTATTTGTTAGATTTATCTTCCAGTCATCTCATCTGGAGATGACTATATGAAATATGAACAGAATTCTGGAATATCCCAGGATCCTGTTGTTGCATGAGTAGACTGGATCAGAAGTAGAATTTAGTCTATGGAAGGATGTGAAACACCACTGTTGTCTATTTTCTCTTGTTGCTATAGGTACATTATTACTTTGCATAAAACACGATTGCGAAGGGCTTCATCCTCCCAAAATCTATTTTGGTTCCTCAGCCTTCATGGTAGGTCTTCACTTGACTATGAAGAGTTATCAATTGTACTGGAGAACATCATACATACACCCAGGGGCGGGTTCCTAATTTTTTTTACTACCACTCTGTGGGTGTGGCTAATTTTGTGGGTGTGGCTTGCCAGCCATGTGACCGGGTGGGCATGGCCTCGGGAGCATGGCAGCGGCCAGAGAAGCAGGGGGGGCATTGCCCACCCGCAACGCAGCCCCCCGCAGCGGGAGCAACAAGACCATGGCAGCGGTTCTTCTAGGAGGCTCCGTCCGGCCTGAATGCTTCTCCCCATTGGATGATCCTAGGCTCCTGCTGCCCATTCCCCCTCCTCTCAGCAGCTCAAGAAGCCTTGAACATGCGAAAATGCCTGGGATCATCACCGCACGTTCATGGCTTCTCGGACTGCTGAAGGGAGGGGAATGGAGATAGCTCCTGCCGCCCATTCTTTCAGCATCTCACGTGCTCCCTCAGCCATCCTCCCCTGCTTGGACTCACTGTGGGGTAGGAAGGCAGCACATGTGCAGTGCCAGAAGCTCGGCTTCTGGGCATGCACAGAGGAAAATTAAAAAAAAATTAAAAAAAAAATTTTTTTAAAAATGGTGGCGCCGAGTCACCGGCAACCAACCACACCGGTACTGTGACATCACCAGCGGGCCACTACCAGTGTTAGAGAGTGGACCACACTGGTAGGAACCCACCACTGCATACACCCCATCCTTCAGATAATCATCCTAAGCAAGGTTTGGAAAATGTTAAAGGAGATGGAAAAGAGACTATTATCAACCAACCTTATCTGTTCCCACTCAAAATAACACAACACAAAATATCGGTTTCCACATTTATTGAATCACATGTAGAGTGTATCCTGAAGTTCCCTCACCCATCCCCAAATTGAGGGATTGGAAATTTTTTCTTTTATTGATTCCTTCTTGTTAACCCTTAACCACAGCTATACTATTTCAGCTACGCTATTACAGACATGAGGTCATAATGACCGCTCCAGCTGCTGGCCGTAGTCCCGGTAATTGCACTACAATATTGTGACTGGTGGTTCTGGATTTATTGCTTCCAAAAGGTGCAGAAGACCATTTGAATTTCTTCTTGCCATATAAATTATTGTACAATGTAGAATTGTACCTGGTCATCAATTTCATTGGGCGCTTCATCATATCTAATGTCAAAATTGGCAGCGGCGGGTTCCTCATCGTCCTTTACAAAATTTCCATCACAATTTGATTACACTTCACTCAGATCACTCTGTTTCTTCATGCCATGTTAGAACACTTTCTTCAAATTCGGATCACTAAATCACACTCTTTTTGGCGGAAAGCTTGGCCCCAACATTATAAAAAAATTATATGTTAACAAAGATCTTCAGTCAAAATGACCGCAACTCAAATTTAAATGCTGCGACAAAAAAAAACACTATCACTCACGCAAGTGCGATGCTGCATACACTCTCATCGGCGGGAAAACAAAAGCTATTCGCAACCGGAATGGTCCATTTCTAAAAATAGGGGTATTCCAAACATTTTGGAAAACTGTTGCGGTCACTATGACCGCAGGTCTGTGGTTATTTGTTAAAGATGTTCCAATTTTTAAATCAGGTTTCATCAAAATGATAAAACATTTTGGGAAAAAAATGCATCCTAGTAACCCAAAACTGGAGGTCAAGATGGAAAAAATCTCCATGGCTACCATGTATTTTCCTTTGGTGCTTAGGTAGGATGGAATGAAGGAGAGCCAAACACTACAAAAGACCAGCATGCTAAAAGTAATAAATTTAGCTTCATTAAAACTGTCGGGGAGTTTTCTGGCTAAAAAAGCCACAGTAAAACTGACAATGGCCAGAAATCCCATGAAACCCAAAACACAGTAGAACATGGTAGAGGAGCCTTCATTACATTTCAGTATAACCTCTGTATTCAAAGAATAAACATCAGCATCTGGGTATGGAGGAGCTGTTGTCAACCATGTAGTACAAATCATAATTTGAATAAGCAAACAGGAAAGGACGATGGAATAAGCCAACCTTTTCCCCAACAATTTCCTTATCTTGGATCCAGGTTTGGTGGCCATGAAGGCCAGAACCACAATTATGGTTTTGGCCAATATACAAGAAACCGCTAGTGAAAAGATGATGCCAAAAGCAGTTTGGCGAAGGAGACATGTAATCTTCTCTGGTGGCCCAATGAACAATAAAGCACAGATGAAGGAGAGGAGGAGAGAGATCAGGAGAAGGTAGGTGAGGCTCCGGTTGTTGGCCTTGACTATTGCGAGGTCTCGATGCTTAATAAAGAGCCAAAGCACCAAGGTAGTCAGGAAAGAAAAGAAAAGAGCCAGAACAGCCAAAGACATCCCTAAATGTTCTTTAAGAGATAAGAAACTGAAAGTTTTGGGAATGCATAAACGTCGTTGAGGATTTGGATACTGATTTCTCAGACATGGGTAACATGTGTCTGCATCTGAAAAAGAAACATATGCACTCAATCATGTAAAGATGGATCAGGTTGTCAGAGAAACTCAACAGAACCTACAAAACTGCATTATCATTTTGTTAGGATTGTACTCTTGAGTTGGGGCAAATCTGAATGAGAAATGGATAAGGGTTGCTTAAGGTAACATGGAAGCAGTGGTGGGCTGCTACTGGTTTGCCCTGGATCGGGGTGAACCGGTAGAGGTGGTGGCGGAAGCAGCAGCGGGAGGCTCTGCCCACCTGCCTGGACATCTCTGCGAATAGAAGCGCCCCGTGTGCATGCACACTCCCAATAGTGAATTGGTAGCGACAGTAATTGAAACTCACTACTGCATGGAAGGCTCTACCCCAATCTGTCTTATATTAAAATCTTCCTCAGAATTTTTTCAAGAATAGAGGTAGTGGTAAAGGTGAAGATGAAGATGGAGTGTGTGTGTATATGTGTGTGTGTGGGGGGATTTTTTTGCTGATAAATGAAAATAAAGGGAGACTATTATCGATCTATTTCAAGCTTATTTTGCTCTCATCAGATAGCCATACCCTTACTGGGATTTGAACCTGGGCCGCCTGCGTTGTAAGGCAGCAACTTAACTACTAGGCCACAGGCTTTATTCCCTATCAGCTCTTTCACCAGGAAGGGGTTATATATGTTTTTCTGTCGTATCATCCTGGTGTACCCAAATATGGGAGAAAGCATCACAGCTTTTTGCTTTTTTTTTTGCCTTTCGGCCCCTCTCTGGGACCATCCAGACAGTTTCTATAGCCGACACACTATTTTCTGTATGTGTATACACACACACACACACACACACACACACACACACACACACACACACACACACACACACTGACCATTCAGAGTTACAACAATGAAAAAAGTGACATAGGACCATTTTTTTCACCCTTATGATTCTTGCAGTATCCCCTTGGTCACTGATCAAAACTCAGATGCTTGGTAACTAACTCATATTTATAACATGTGCAGTGTCCCGGGGTAATGTCATCACCTTTTGTGATCTTCTGACAAGCAAAGTCAATGGGGAAACCAAATTCACTTAAGCATGTTACTAACTTTACAATTGCAGTGATTCACATAATAACTGTGGCAAGAAAGATTGTAGAATGGGGCAAAATTCACTTAACACATTTCTTGCTTAGCAACAGAAATGTTGGGTTCGCCTGGGGTTATATATAGAGGACTACCTGTATGGCTGGACAGGTGATTTTGTTAATGGTAATTTATTTTACATCTTTAAAGTACTCTGGGGAACATAATAGTGGAACAACTTTCCTCCAGAAGTTCTGGGTGCTCCAACACTGGAAGTTTTTAAGAAGAGATTGGACAACCATTTGTCTGAAATGGTATAAAGCTTCCTGCCTGAGCAAGGGGTTCGAATAGAAGACCTCCAAGGTGCCTTCCAACTATGTTATTCTATTATTCTTCAGTGAAAGAGGGCTTCTGGGTGGTGGAATAGAATTTAGCAGCTGGAGTTTCACATCTGTGTTACATCTGCCATCAGTCATTCAGCTCACCAATTTTCCAATGGAGCAAAGAGTGTGATTATACATTTGAATCCATGCACAACAGCCCATGAGTTATGCATATTTTCTCTCATCAGAATAATCACATGGTTTTTGTAAATCTTGTCTAGTAAGGTAGAAGTTATCCTAGAAGTTTAGAAGATTTTTTTTCTTGCTATGGGAAAGCAAACTCAACTTTCCTGAATAACCCTTCAGAATTGCTACAAGTTGTAATGTGTTACTTAGAACCAGTACAAGAGGGAAATGCTTTGGACTTGAAATACAAAATCTTATGACAATTTGGTGCATTACAATTTATGGTTCAGGTTAGGGTGAATTTGATTCAGAGGAACTGCTTTGAACCTTGCCAGAATGCAAATAACCTGTGGATTCATTAAAGCAGCCCCATCTCTTTCCAGGACTATATGGCAGAGCAGTATCTATATCATTCTGGAAGAAGTTTGCTTCCAAGAATTGGTGTTATGACAGATAGTGTCAGCCCTCCCAGGCAAACATGATAAGAATAGAATAGAATAGAATAGAATAGAATAGAATAGAATAGAATAGAATAGAATAGAATAGAATAGAATAGAATAGAATAACAGAGTTGGAAGGGACCTTGGAGGTGTTCTAGTTCAACCCCCTACTTAGGCAGGAAACTGTACACCACTTAAGCAAATGGTTATCTAATCTCTTCTTAAAAACATCCAGTGTTGGAGCATTTACAACTTCTGGAGGCAAGTTGTTCCACTGATTAATTGTTCTGTCAGGAAATTTATCCTTAGTTCTAAGTTGCTTCTCTCCTTCATTAGTTTCCACCCGTTGCTTCTTGTTCTACCCTTAGGTGGATTGACGAGTTCAACTTTATTGTAAGGCTGCATTTAACAGAATCTTCCAAGTCTGAAGGAACCAATTTCTCACCCGTGCTACTACTTTATCCATTAGAGCTGCTTCTTTCTATGAGTATTAAGCAGCTGTGGGGTCCTGCCTCTCTTATCTTCTCTTGTTTCCTAGGCAACACATCTTCCTTTCTTTCCCCAAGGACATTCATACTGTATATTCCATTACAGTTAGGTCCCTTGTTGGTACTTCTCTGCATTCTGAACAAACCCTAACCCTAACCCAAACACAAAATATTCATACTACAGAGTTATACTTCCCTCTATATATTAGCTAGATGCTATATAGAAGATTCTTCTTATCTAATATATCTTACCCTTATGATTTGATATCTTTCCTTCCGGACATGGAAAACAATCATAACAGCAAAATGGCTTCCCTTCTTTCTTTCTTTTACTATAACCCTCTTGGCAATTGTCATTACACAATGAAAGGGGATACCCCTAGACATGAAAGAAAGAGTAAAATGTAACACAGAATAATATTTTATAGCAGCTTTGGATTCAGTATTAAATATAGTTTGGTTATATTTTTTGGATATCATAATGCTTAAAGGACTCTTCCATTGTTTTGTCCTTTGATGTCAATTCTTGGCATACACTTGTCCCTAAATAAAACCCCAAGAAAATAAAATACATTTTGCCATATTTCATCTTCTGTCAATATGATTATGAGAATCTTGTTCCGTGGCAAGTTTGACAAATGCTTTGTATATTTGCAAAGACGGAACTTTGAAACCTATCCAGAAAAACATTGATAGTTATAAATGCAGTACTATGTTCCCAGTTTCATTATGATGATAATGGCACGACTGCGTTTACCATCCTGTGGGGTCACTCAAGAGGCCAGAGTCTAAATTGTTCAACACACTGATCTGTGTTCATCAACAGAAGAGAACTGGGAGAAAGAAATTTAGGGAGATGTGTTTCAATCTGAATCAAAGTCTTGCTCTGCCTAATATTAGGGCAAGCACCAATACATTATGTTTATAGGCGACAGGAAGTCTCTCCGCTTGGTCACTCATGCCGTGGTCCCATTTGGACTATTACAGCTACGCCGCCTTCGATCTGATCTAAATGTAGTTCATAAAATCATCTGCCACAATTTCCTACCTGTCAATGAATACTTCAACTGCAACAACACACGAGCACACAATAGATTCAAACTCAATGTAAACCGTTCGAAACCCGACTGCAGAAAATACGACTTCAGCAACAGAGTAATCAATGCCTGGAATGCACCACCCGACTCTGTGGTTTCTTCCCCAAACCCCAAAAACTTTAACCTTAGACTGTTTACAGTCAACCTCACCTTATTCCTAAGAGGTCTGTAAAGGGCGTGCATAAGCGCACCATCGTGCCTACCATCCCTGTCCTTCTGTCCCCATTTATTTGTATCCTTATCCTGTATTCATAATCATATTTATACCTATATCTATTATCTTATACGTGTTTGACATCATAAATATTTTTTTTAAAAGTTGCTGTTTGTGACCTATAAAGCCTTACATGGCATGTGACCAGGCTACCCACAGGATCATGTTCATCCCGTTACATCAGCCTGTGCCACCCTATCAGTCAAAGAACCCTGAGTGACTGGATCTAGAAAGAGAGCCTTCTTTGCTATTACCCCTGCCCTGTGGAATATCACACCCCAGCCCCGAGGTGAGACTTCCAAAAAATGAGTTAAAACAAGCCTTACAAAAATGAGTTAAAACAAGACTCTGTGGCTTTGTGCAGGGAGCACAGAACCATAAGGCTGATTAGTCCCTTGAAAGCCCTCCTTCCCCTTTTAACAAATTTTAATAGGTTTAATCACTCTTGCTTCCTTCTATATTGCTCCATATTTTTCGGAGCATAAGACGCACCTAGATTTTAGAGGAGGAAAACAAGGAAAAAAGTATTCTGAACCAAATGGTGTAGCAATATATTATTTAATAAAATACCAGTATAGCAGAATATTTTTTACAACCATGTATACTTTTTACAACCATGTACACTTTTTACAACCATGTACACTTTTTCTGCAAACGTCAAACTTGACAGCTTTAAGACTAGTGGACTTCAACTCCCAGAATTCCTCCTCCAGTCATACTAGCTCAGGAATAGGAGTTGAAGTCCACAAGTCTTAAACTTGCCAAGTTTGAAAACCCTTGCACCCCTAACCCCTAACCCAGGGGTCTTCAAACTTGACAGCTTTAAGATTAGTGGACTTCAACTCCCAGAATTCCTCCTCCAGTCATGCTAGATGGGGTAAATAGAAGGCAAAAACACCCCCGTTTTTGCGAAAAACGGCCCGGTTTTTGGCCTTTTTGTTTTTGTTTTTTTTGCAAAAATGAGGCATGCAGAGGGTTTGGGAAGCTTGCAGAGCACTCCTAGGGGGTGGAGGAAGGCAAAAACACTCCCATTTTTGCAAAAAAATGCCTGTTTTTCACAAAAATGGGATGCAGGGGCGGGCTTCGGGAGGCCAAAAATGGCTGTATTCAGTGTATAAGACGCACCGACATTTCCACTCTCTTTTGGGGGGCAAAAAGGTGCGTCTTATACTTCGAAAAATACGGTAATTTTATATATATATATATACTATTTTTTTATATTTTAACATTTGTACAGAACCCAAGGTCCCGTAGGGAGTTTTGACAGAGATCAGCAGTTCAGAAATAAATAAATGTTCTAACTTTTCAGTAACGTCTGAAAACTTCTAAACAGATGCATACTTACCTGGGTAAACCTGACAGGCCACACAATACGAATGTCATCAATGAGAAATGTACTTTTTGAAGAGGCATGTGGGTCTATCATTCCAACTTTGACTCTGCGAAAAGACTGGTTTGGGAAAGTTACCCAGTTTATAATATCAAATCCCACTATTTGTTCACCATTTTGATTAAAAGAAATAATGTCACCAGCGCTATTGTTGAATGAAACTTTTCTCAAAAAGGGGTGGAGCTGAAACTGAAACAAAAATGCAAAAAAGTGGATGGATGGATGGATGGACGGACAAACATAGTTGCATATACAACATTAACATTCTATAAAATTAAAAATAATGAGGCACTTTAGTATATTGGATAAAAAAATAATATTTATATTGGGGGAAATAGAAACAACAATCAATAAACATTCAAGATTAAATAGGAAATCATGTGGGAATTATATTCAACTGATGAAACATTATTATTATCGTTGTTGTTGCTGCTGCTGCTGTTGTTGTAATTATTATACACAAAAGACAGTAGTACACAGCAAACGAGATTTATATGCTGGATTATTATTATACAATTGTATCACAGCGGCCAGTTATTTCGCTAGATTTGGCATTGACTACTAGTCGAGCCACCCAGGGGCCTAGTACTTCGTAATGGATTATTATTATTATTATTATTATTATTATTATTATTATTATTATTATTATTATTATTATTATTATTATTATTATTATTATTATTATTATTATTATTATTATTATTATTATTATTATTATTATTATTATTATTATTATTATCCAGATGTTCAGACTGGGTTTGTCATTTTTGTCTACCTATCAAGTCTTTACCAACGACCTGGGATAGGCAAATCTGGATGTTTGATGGTGTTACAGATATCGCAGGATGAAAGCTGTTCCAAGTAAAGCTGCCTTCTGCAATTGACTGATGGCAAATTTGTCAATGCCGATGGTGTTCAAGTGGTGCATTATGATTATGATTACCGTATTTATCGGCATATAACACGCAGTTTTAAAACTAAAATTACAAGCCAAAACCCTACCTGCGTGTTATACGCCGGGTCCCAGCTGATTCAACGCTCTGGTCCGCACGTGTACGCGCTGGCGTCGGCATTCTCCCTTGCAGCTGTGGGTCCACAGCCGCCCGCGCTGCTGTTTTAAAGTCTGCTCCTCAGGAGCCTCCGAGTGCCTCTGACGAGTGACGTCCTTGATGTTATGCTGAGGACGTTACGCTGAGGACGTTACTCGTCAGTGTGATAAAAGAGTAACCTGAGCCTGCTAGCGACACAGGCCAGGTACTGTGGTAAAAAAAAACACAAAGAAAGGGGGGTTTATGTTGCGGGGGGGTAGCTGGGGGGTTGTTATGTGGCGCAGGGGGAAAGAGTATGTGATATGGGGGGTTATGTGGTACAAGTGGTATCAGGGGGATTATGTGGTACAGGGGGATCAGGGGGATTAGGTGGTACAGGGGAGATCAGAGTGGGGTTATATGGTACAGGGGGATCAGAGGGGGAAATATGTGGCACAAGGGGGATCAGGGGGAAATATGTAGCAGGGGGAATATGTGGTACAGGGGGTATTATGTGGTACAGGGGGATCAGAGGGGGGATATGTGGTACAAAGGGGAGATTATGTGGTATAGGGGGATCAGAGGGGAAGTGCTTTTTCATTTCATATTTGCTTTTTCATTTCATATTTGCCTTATAAGAGGAGTTAATGTTATAATTCATGTTATAATGTTATAAATATGAATCCAACATTAAGTTCAGAGCTTCCAAGTCATTTATTTTTAATAAAAAAATTTTTACTCAAATTTTATTGTTAAAATGGGGGTGCGTGTTATACGCCGGTGCGTGTTATACGCCGATAAATACGGTATTTACAAGAATGCACTTAACTAGGTTGGATTTCAACTTTGAAAGAAACTCAAGTCTTGATCAAAGTATTTTAATTGTTATCATCTTTAGGGCTTTTTAAAATTCAATTGAGGCTGGACAGAGATCTCATAGCCATACTGCCCATGTTTCAAAATCTTCTACAAAGCTCTGCCTTCAGAGCTTGGACAATAAGTTGTTTTGAAATCATATTCAAGCCAGAAATAATTACACATGACATTCATTTTTCTTAAAAGTCATGCAGAAAGGGAGCATCAGTGGTCAACATATCTATTTTCAGATCAGTGTGATTTTTGTCACTATCGGCTGTCCCAGTTCCAGTTTATTTACCTTTTTAAGTTTCTTTCAGCAAAAAAAGGACTTTCACAAGCAAAACATTATTTTCTGTGCTTCAGCTTGTCTGAACTTTTATGTCATATTACACTAACTCATTCGTTAGTTGCAAACAGCTAATGCATCTTTCCTCACTCTTGTTCTTGGTTAATGTTCCTTAAATTTGTGTTTTTCCAACTTTCTGTTTCTCTAGTCTTATCTCCTTCCCTTCCCTTCCTTTCCATGTGAATTGAGAGATGAGAGACTTTAAAACAGAAGTCAAATAATGGAAGAAAAAAAAAAGAAAAGAAAAGAAAAGAAAAGAAAAAAGGCAGGAAAGTCCTCCTCTTCCTCCTCCTAGCAGTTTACATCCTATGATGATCTCTTTAACACCATCAAACATCCACATGTGCCTATCCCAGGTTCTTACAAGGGACTCAATAGGTGGACTAAAATCCCAAATCCAGTTTAAACATCTGGGTGTGTGTGACAAACCATAATAATAACAACAACAATTTCTTGTCACAAAAAGGTAGGTTAAATATAATTTGTTTAAAAGGGATAATTTTGGTGACTTGGACTAGTTGGTTTGCTCATAATATGAATCTACAGTACTCTAAACAGAATCATTTTTACCTCTAATGCACCAGGAGTCCTTCATAAATTGAGTTGGCATGCAGATAGGTCTTCTACTGATTATAATGTGAACATGCAAGTGTATTAGGAGACATTGATAACTAAGTAATTTATTGAGTGTCTCGAGTGTCTTTCCTATCTGAAAAGAGGGCATTTGAATGTGATAACCTCCTCTTTTATAATTATTATCTCTGTAATCTTATACAGAGATAATGGCCTTTATTAATCTTAGAATGAATTTGTGATATTACATTCAGCTGTATAATGTATTTTTTCCCTTTCAAAATCACAACGCAAAGTGACCAATTCTATGCTTAGCTGTAAGTCTGACTTTAATAAACTCAGATTAATAAAGCAAATGAATAGGCTTCAATTCTGATTGTCAGGCTATTTTATAGCCCAACAACATGGGCAAATCATGGTGAAATCCCTGTAAGGCAGCTAGCTGCACAATCTGAACCACTTCATTCAAAATTCAGAAATGTGCTTACTCTTTCTTCCTAAATGAAGTCAGGAGAGGCTTTGACTTTAGGTTCAAAACTTACACTTTGTCATTTATAGTTTTGGTAGATTGTTTTGTGTCATACCACCATCCTCCCATTTTGTTTTTACCTGCCAGGAGACTTGACTGAGGAGATTCTTCTGCTGCTCATTTTTTCCTATTTGTCTCTGCTTGGACTGTGATAAATACATGAAGTGCACAGCATGTGCTACAGCATGGACTGCATTGTAGATGTTGTAGCTGTGGGCAGTCATCTTCATTTCAAAAAGACTCCCAGGGAGACTTCCCAGTTTCTCCTCCCCAGTGCAAGGTCTCCCAGACATGTTGTCTATGTTGGGTTTGGGTAAAGAACAGTCAAATGCATGTTCCCAAAAGATCTGGAGAAAACCATCTTCTTTTTCTGAGGTGGGATTTCTGGTCTGAAGAAAGGTCTGGAATCCTAACACATCCTTTGAGTGAACTGCAAAAGATATAGCACCATGGATGAAGTCTATGTCCTGTGGTTTTTTAAAAGAATAAGACACAAAATCCATCTGAGCTGTCATAATCCAGACTTTTCCTTTTGATTTGTCCATGTCAAGATATTCTGGCATTCCTAGCAGTAGGATAAGAACTGACATGGTTTGCAGTTCTCCATGTATGACTAAGACATTGGAAGTGTTACTACTGATGATCTTGTATGTTTTAATCCCATCTTCCACAAGGGTTTCAATAGCATTAGAAAATCCTTGTTTGGGTAGTCTTTGAATAAAATCAAAGCAGATGCCACTCTGGGAAAACAATGGAAGTACATTCTGCACAAATCTCTCCCCATTGTCATCATCAAGATACAGCACTCCAATCCACGTCCATCTAAAATGAAGAAGTAAGTGAAGAATCCCATTGTACTGAAGGATGCCCTGGGGGAACATCTGTTGGACAAAAGCATCTTGGTGTTTGTAATCCAGCACTGGAGCAGAACCATAGGACAGCTAAGGAATTGACAAGAAAGAATATATTTCCAAAACATGTTTTTGTGCTTCTGGAAGTGGTATGTTGGTTAAATGCTGATTCTAATATAGCTACATGGAAGGAGATCAAATGTTGTCCTCTCCTCCTGCATTTTTTTAACTATCACATCTTTTTATAGATTAGAATCTCTCAGCCTGCAATTTATTTATTTATTTATTTATTTAGACGCTCTTATAGGCCGCCCAATCCCGTGGGACTCAGGGCGGCGTACAGCATGAATAAGAACGTACATTTAAAAACAATCATAATGTAAATTAAAATATAATTAAAAAGAACATTTTAAACACAACATTCAGGGGGAATCTGATTGTCCTATTCACCCCATCTGCCGGAAGAGCCATGTTTTTAAGGCTTTGCGGAAGGCCAGCAGGGTGGGGATAGTCCGGATCTCTGGTGGAAGTTGGTTCCAGAGGGACGGGGCTCCCACAGAGAAGGCCCTCCCCCGTGGCCCCGCCAGTCGGCATTGTTTGGCCGACCGGACCTGGAGGAGGCCCTCTCTGTGGGACCTAACCGGTCTTAGGGAGGTATGTGGTAGGATGCGGTCCCGCAGGTAACCTGGCCCTGAGCCATGTAGGGCTTTAAAGGTAACGACCAACACCTTAAATTGCAACCGGAGACTAATTGGTAGCCAATGCAGCTGGCGAAGGAGAGGTGTTACGTGGGTGTATCTTGGTACACCCACTACAGCTCGCGCAGCTGCATTCTGTACCAACTGGAGTCTCCGGATGCTCTTCGAGGGTAGCCCCATGTAGAGCGCGTTACAGTAGTCTAGCCGTGAGGTGACAAGGGCATGAGTGACTGTGAGCAAGGCCTCCCTCTCCAAGTAAGGTCGCAATTGGTGCACAAGACGCACCTGTGCAAAGGTCCCCCTAGCCACAGCTGAAAGATGTTGCTCCAATTTTAGCTGTGGATCTAGGAGGACACCCAAATTGCGAACCTGTTCTGAGGGAGTCAGTTTTTCTCCCCCGAGAACCAATTTATATGTAATTCCTTCTCTTAAATAATACACAACAAATCAAAACTACATTCTGCAATCCATCTGAACTGTTATCGTTGCCTTATTTGACTTGGGATAGCTAATAACTGAACAATTCCACTTAAATTCCAGTTTCCTGTTTTACTAAGACTAAAACATTGCCAATTCACATCCTAGTTGTTAAATCATTCATTCCTGGTATTTTATTTGAAGGTTTACAAGTTATCTCCTATAGTATAACAAAAGAAGAGACAATAAAAATACTTCATATAAAATAAAGTTATCCATAAAAATACCATGAAATTAGTAGACAAAATAAAATCAAACAAGTAGCAGCAAAATTATAAACAATAACATTGATTTTGATAAGACCAAAAACTAACATCTGCAACATTTTCTAAGGCACAGGTTATTATCTAATACACATATTTCTTCATTTAAATTTCCATAATGTACATATCTTTTATATATTATTTCAAGAAATGTAGGTGTTTTCATGTACAAAAAGGACAGAGGTGCACACTTTTATCACTTATTATTATAAAAGTGAAGGGATGACTATTCAAACCAACATTGTTATGTTAGAATTTGAAAATCTGTTGCAAACGAAAACTGTTCAACAAATCCTTACCTGTGGAACCTTGTAGATACCTAGGATGGTGGCCATATGGAGGCAGACATTTGAATTAGGTCCCCCAATGACTGCAACTGCATTGTTTCTACTATCACACTTGTAGTTTGGAATGAACCTCTTTTGGGTGGAGAGAAGTTCCATTGAGGCAAGATAAGTCCAGCTTGCACTGAAATGGCTGTTATAGATCTGGAAGCCCAGAGTGATGTTGGGCAAAATATGTGGGTTTTCATTGATTTCTTTTACAGCAAATACCAGTGCCAGGATATGCTGGTAATGCTGAGTCAATACCCTACAAAGAAATATATAAAAGAAATATATAAATTGTGTAACAATCCATATGTTGTAGTACAAGATACTTGCTAAAGTTTCAGATGTTCTATATTGAACAAATGAAGATACACCTAAGTTGATTACATCACCCCTACCGTGGGAAGGATAGGTTGGGAAACTTCGCATCCTTAATGAGTTACTTTGTAAATTTTCAATTTGAATTTAATCTGGGGAATTAATTGTGCTCCACTGAAAAAAATTACAGCAATAATATGCTAAAATGTGATTATTTATTGATTTATTTTATAGCAAATATATGAATGTATCTTCAACCGCTAAGATTCAAAAGATCACTGGCTGACGTGCTAGAACAAAAATGTATCCCCAGAATTAAAATGTAAGATGATGACGTTATCCTGTTGAGTAATGTAATATCTGCAGGCAAACAACCAAGCTCAGAGAATACCAAAAATACCAAAAACATCCTGAGTTGCAGATGTTCTCTTCTATTAAGAAGAATCCAGGCATGCCTTTGAGTGCTATCCAGAATCATTCAAACGTTAACTTTTCCAAGCTTTCTCCATTTGAATTATATAAAAAACAGTTTGTTTATTGCAAAAATCAGAACTGCTTGTCATCTTTCATGAATTCTGCTGTGTTCTACCAACTTATTCCTTATGTCTATGGAGATTCTCATTCATCCAGGTCATGGTTGTCCCAAAGGTGCTTTTTCAAGAGGCAACTGGACTTTCTGGTTTTTCTTTGAAGATGTTTTTCTTCTCATCCAAGAAGCTTCTTCAGCTCTGAAGAAGCTTCTTGGATGAGAAGGGAAACATCTTCAAAGAAACATCTTCAAAGAAAAACCAGAAAGTCCAGTTGCGTCTTGAAAAAGTACCTTTGGGACAACTTATCCCTCAATTACTTTCCATCCATTCTAAGCATGTCAAAACACACAAAGAGAATATTATAATTGGCTCCCATATATTATAATGAAATTACATTACAAAGACCACCTCTAATATTAAGGTTTTTTAAACAGTCTGTTCAGGTTATGAGTGTAACAGGAAGTTATAGAATGTGCAACAATTTCACCATGCGGAAGACTTAATTTTGGGGAACAAAAAGAATATGGAAAAAGGATTTAGCAATAAAATGTTTCTTAAAAAAGAAAGCAAATCATATAGTACCCATCTTGATATGTTCCTTAAAGCTTCATATGAATTCTGCACCATGCCTAAGAAAACAGGAATGAGTTCGTACAAGACATTTCAATGTATAAATCCACCAAAATAACCACAACATAAAAATAACCAATTGAAGAATATATAGAATATAAGAGCAGAGGTGGCGCAGCGGTTAGAGGCAATACTGCAGGTCACTTTAGCTGACTGTGATCCACAGGTCAGCTGTTCAAATCTCACCGGCTCAAGGTTGACTCAGCCTTCCATCCTCCCGAGGTAGGTAAAATGAGGACCCAGATTGTTGGGGGCAATATTAAAAAAAATACATTGCTTACTGGTGTAAACCGCTTAGAGAGTGCTTGCATTGTGAGGCGTTATATAAATCTCACAAAATAAATAAATAAATAGTGCATTTTGTATTGTTTTATTTAAGTAAGTAAATCGATAACTCCTTACATGATATCATCAAAGAGTTCAGGTGAGGGAGCTTTGTGAAATGTTATTGAACGTGAAAGCACATAATTCTGAGACGTAATGCCAGCAATATTGAGGTCTCCAGCATGATAATATCTATGAAGGACTGGCAGAAGTATCTGAGTAGCCCTTTGGCCCACAGGACACTGGCATACCACAAAAGACACCACCACCACCAATAATAGCTTCATCAACATTAGCATTCTGCATTACCATCTGCTTTCCAATATCTTTCACTGAAGCATAAAACAAAATTCAAGAAAATATGAGTCTCGGCTTGAATGGCAATTTATTCAGCAGAAATGGTATTGCAAGTGCTCTTGCTACATCAGCCATGAAGAAGCCTTGTCTGAATGATGCATAGATATTAACAGCATATCTTAGTCTCAGTACAAATTTGTGCTACTACTGCCATGGATATCACCCAGACAAGAAGCAGAGATAATAATGATTATTTTGGTAATTACAGATGGGGGAGTATTGTATGCAGAAAGGCAGGTGAAAACACTGCTTTAATTCCAGCTCTTGTTTTTGAACTTAATTTCCATGGAAGTAAATGAAAAAAGAACATTATTGTTGATTTCCCCTTTGAGTTTAGTAAGAACTAAAATATTTCCCTCCCTCCCTCCCTCCCTCCCTCCCTCCCTCCCTCCCTTTTTCCTTTCTTTTTTTTCTGTTACTTTATTCAGGGTACCACTTTTGTTTTTGATAATTACCAATATCCATGAATTTCTAAGAAAATTAAAATAAGCAGTCACATTGAGATGAAAAATATTGGTCACCTGCTCCAAGTTTAGCCTTTTTGAAACAGAAATAATTTATTTTCCTTCAAATTTCAGAGTAATTACTCTGTTATCCTTTTTAGCATGGCAGCAAATTGATAACTCTAGCCTATTGGGAAGGTGCATGTTTCTAATAATGGCACAAAACGGTGCAGAATTCAAATTTAATTTTTGAAATCTAAAAAGAAAACAGGTTTTTCCTTACTTTTCCCCCATAGAACTGTGTATTATTTAGCACAGCTAAAATAAATTAAAAAGTTATTTATCTTTTTATTTATTTATTTATTTATTTATCGTTTGTTCTTCTATGCCGCCTTACTCCCGAGGGACTCAGGGCGGCGTACAGCAATTTTATAAGAACATCACTAAAACAATGGTTTAAAAACAACAATTAAAAAAAGTACAAAAGTTAAGAAAATTATTCACAATCAGTCATACCAAAAGGGGGGGGGAATTCAGATGTAATTTAGTCTTTCCCCCCCACCTGCAGGAAGAGCCATGTCTTGACGGCTTTCCGGAAGGCCAGCAGGGTGGGGATGGTTCGGGTCTCTGGGGGAAGTTGGTTCCAGAGCGCGGGCCCCCCCACAGAGAAGGCTCTCCCCCTAGGGCCCGCCAACCGGCATTGTTTGGCTGACGGGACCTGGAGGAGGCCAACTCTGTGGGCCCTAACCGGTTGAAGGGAAGTGTGAGGCAGAATGCGGTCCTGAAGGTAGCCTGGTCCTAGGCCATGAAGGGCTTTAAAGATGATGATCAACACCTTGAATTTTACCCGGAGACCGATGGGCAACCAATGCAGCTGGTGGAATATAGGTGTAACGTGGGTGTACCTTGGCACACCCACCACAGCACGCGCAGCCGCATTTTGCACCAACTGGAGTCTCCGAATACTCTTCAAGGGTAGCCCCATGTAGATGGGCTTATTGATTTTTTCCATCCCAATCAAGTGTAGATTCCAACAGTAAATCAATGCAAAGCACCAGACAAAAATACAAAGAGTTACACAAAGAAGTTTAATGAACCCTCACCTTAAAAGAGAAATCAGGAGTCACCTTTCAGTGCAAAGTCAAACTAGACAATTCCATTAATTCAAGGAGAAAAGTGACTTTCATATTAAAACTTTTCTGATGAACATACCAATTAATCTTTCTCCATTCTTCATTAAAGTGTAAATTTATAAAGCCTTGGTAAGGCCACACTTGGAATACTGCATCCAGTTTTGGTCACCACGATGTAAAAAAGATGTGGAGACTCTAGAAAGAGTGCAGAGAAGAGCAACAAAGATGATTAGGGGACTGGAGGCTAAAACATATAAAGAATGGTTGCAGGAACTGGGTATGTCTAGTTTAATGAAAAGAAAGACCAGGGGAGACATGATAGCAGTGTTCAAATATGTCAGGGGCTGCCACAAAGAAGAGGGAGTCAAACTATTCTCCAA
The DNA here is from genome assembly GCA_023053685.1 of Diadophis punctatus similis. NCBI lineage: Eukaryota > Metazoa > Chordata > Lepidosauria > Squamata > Dipsadidae > Diadophis > Diadophis punctatus. The sequence continues at coordinate 3,769,425 of JALIGW010000046.1, forward strand.
AGCACCTGAGGGTAGAACAAGAAGCAATGGATGGAAGCTAAACAAGGAGAGAAGTAACTTAGAACTAAGGAGAAATTTCCTGGCAGTTAGAACAATTAATCAGTGGAACAGCTTGCCTCCAGAAGTTGTGAATGCTCCAACATTGGAAGTTTTTAAGAAGATGTTGGATAACCATTTGTCTGAAGTGGTGTAGGGTTTCCTGCCTAAGCAGGGGGTTGGACTAGAAGACCTCCAAGGTCCCTTCCAACTCTGTTATTCTGTTATTCCTATTTTCCCTACAACAAACTGTCAGAAAGTTGGGCTGAGAGAGAATGACTCGTTCAAAGTCACTCAATGGGCCTTCATGCCTAAGGCAGAACAAGAACTCATAGCTTCCTGATTTCTAACCTTGTGTATAGACGAAACATATAAGAATGTAGTGACTTGGATATGGAGAAGATTGCTGAAAAACAGAGAGAAAATTAGCTGTAGCCTTTCAAATACAGCATTTTTTTTAAATCGATGGAGAGCTTACAAAGTTGAAAGGAAAACCTATTATGTCCTGGCACTACAATGCTCCAAAGTGGATTTACTGTACATGTTCAGAAATACCTACTTTCTTTTGGACCTCTTCTGAGGTCCAAATCTCTGAAATATGTTAATTTGTCCCGAATATATTCCTCACTGAAGTTATTTACTTTGCATTTTTAAAAATAGTTTTCTTCCATCCTTTCTTCTAGACAGAACAGCATATTATTTCTAATGTTTAACACTAAGTTCACCCAGCTTCCTTACTGCAAATACATAGCTAATAGTCAGGGGTGGGCTTCAAAAATTTTAGTAAGGGGCTCTCTGCCCGGTTGCTAGGTGGGCAGAGAGCCACCATGGGCATGGTGGGTGTGGCCTAGTCAGCCTTCCACCATGCTGGGGGGGGGGTTGCCCTCCCTGGGCTTCGGAGACTTTCCTTGAGCCTCCAGGAGGGCAAAAATGGCCTCTCTATACTCTATACTCTGAAACTTCCAGTAGGCCCATTTTTTGCCCTCCCCGAGCCTCTGCGCATCCCCTGCACTTATCTGCATCCAAAACAGGCCAGGTGGGGACTCCTGGGAGGGCGGGGCAGGATGGGTGAGGCCAGCCAGCAGTGGGGTTTTGGGGGGGGTGTCTCCGAATGGCACAGAATCTTGGCTAGATGTACTCCCAAACCCCTGCGAACCCCCAGCAGCTCACCCCTCCTAATAGTGCTGTAGAACACTTTAGTTTATGAACGGTTTCAGGAATTGGGTATGTCTGGTTTAGTGAAAAGAAGGACTGGGGTGACATTATAGCAATGTTTGATACTTGAGGGGCTTCCACAATGAAGAGAGGGTTAACCTATTTTCGAAACCAACAGAAGGCATGACAACAAGCAAGGAAAAAGGTGCCTAGAACTAAGGACATATTTCCTGACAATGAGAACAATTAACCAATGGAATGCCTTGCCTACCTATGGCTGCTCCATCACTGGAAATTTTTAAGAAGAGATTAAACAGCAATTTGTCCAGAATGGTATAGGGTCTCCTGCTTGAGCAAGGTTTGGTCTAGAAGACCTCCAAGGTACCTTCCAACTCTGTTATTCTATTCTGTTTACATACCCTTTTCCCACAAACTTTTCTTAGAATCCTAAGAAAAGATGCATCTGATTTAGGAAGTTGTTGAGAGCTGCCCAGTTCTTTTGAAAATGTCTGAATATATTCCCTGGATAGAACACTACCTAGAGCAGTGATGGCGAACCTTTTTTGGCTTGGGTGCCAAAAGGATGCGTGCACGTGTGATAGTGTGCACATGTGTGCCCATACCCCTGCGTATGCGCACAACCCCCATGCTGCCCCCCACATGCACATACACACACCCGCACTGCTCCCCAGCGCATGCGCACAGGCCTCACTGAAGCCTCTGGACTTCCTGTAGGCCCGTTGGGCCATTTTTTGCCATCCCCAGGGTTTAGTAAAGCATCCTGAAGCCTGGGGACAGTGAAAAATGGTCCAACGGGCCAACTGGAAGTTCCAAAATGAACTTCCGGTTCTGCCGTTTGGCCGTTTGTTGCCATTTCCAGGGTTCAGGAGGCTTTCCTAAAGCCTGGGGAGAGCGAAAACTGCCGAAAAGGCCGAAAATCAGCTGGCCAGTGCGCGCATGCACGCTGGAGCTGATATAGGGCAAAGCCTCATGTGCCCTCAGATATGGCTCCACATGCCACCTGTGGCACGCATGTCATAGGTTTGCCATCACTAACCTAGAGTCTTGATGGCCAAAAAGCAAATGAAATGAAAAACACATTAAAAAAATAAAAAAGAAAGTTAAACATTTTGTAAATCATCCAGTTTGCAAGGTATTTGCTTGACTGGGAGCAGAGGACATCTGAAGCACCAATGTGGTAATAGAGATGAGCTATCAGGTCCCATATATTGCTATTGAGACATTGGCATTCGGGGGGGATTAGAGAGATCTTTATGTGAAGTTTCTGTTTCTATTTCCTACTTGGAGAAATCTCTATATTAAGTTTCTGTTTCTCTTTCCTGCTTATTTATTTATTTATTTATTTATTTGTTTGTTTGCTTGCTTGCTTGCTTATTTGTCAAAATGTGTACAAGATAACAGGTATGGTATAAACATAAACAAAAGCAAAGTAGGTATAGGTAAATTTGGACAATAGGACAGAAGGATAGGGATGGTAGGCACGATGGTGCACTTATGCACACCCCTTACAGACCTCTTAGGAATGGGGTGAGATCGACTGTAGACAGTCTAAGGTTAAAGTTTTTGGGGTTTGGGGAAGAAACCACAGAGTCAGGTAGTGCATTCCAGGCATTGATCACTCTGTTGCTGAAGTCGTATTTTCTGCAGTCGAGTTTTGAGCGGTTTACATTGAGTTTAAATCTATTGTGAGCTCGTGTGTTGTTGCAGTTGAAGTTGAAGTATTCAATGACAGGTAGGACATTGTGGCAGATGATTTTATGAACTACATTTAGATCAGATCGAAGGCGGCGTAGCTGTGCTGTGGGAAGGGTTTTGTTTGCACTGCTTCAAATTTCTGGTTTTGAAGTGGGAAAATGTAGTTCCTGCCTAGATCTCTTGTTATCACAAGCTTTTCAATAAAAGCTTCTTTTGGAACAACTTCAGTTTCAAGAGTCCTGCTTTCTTGCGAAGATTTGGAGAGGCGAGACCTTACAGGAGCCATTGGAGATGCTGAAAAGAGGCCCACATAAAATGTTCTGATAATTGATTATATGAAGCCTTCGAATGTTTTAGAAGTTGTCCATGCTACTGGCTCAGAGGAATGCCTTCGTTATAAAATAAAGAAGGGGAGGGGGGGGTTCTGTACATGAAGGACATGTCCATTTATCTGTCTGGATGGGTGTGATTGTGTTTGTGTTTTAATGGCATTGGGAAAGAACAGTCCAATATGGGTACAATGGGAAACATTCAACCTAAATTATCTCATGTCAATTCTGTATAAATGTAAATGTTCCTGAAACACAATGTTTGCTTTGCAAGGGAACTTGGTATTATTACAGTTTGCAATCTCAGTCAACATAATTATTTCAATTAAACCAGCAAAGGAACATGCTATGGTTCTTTTTGTCATTTCAAATGATGGGGAGCTTCCCCAAAACAGAAGGAATCATGGAATGTTTACACGGATAAAAGAGGCCAAAGGAAGTGAGATTAACAAAAGGACACAATTTCATTTGTAAAATTTAAATGAAAAATATAAATTTGATATTCACAAAAATAAGTGAAGTCCCACCAAAGAGAGATTATATTCTCATCTGACACACAAACACACGCACATGGAAACCTTCTTAATAGAAATGCTAGACGTTCTGTTTTCAGAACTTTTGCAGTGTATAAAACAACTCTTTCCCCACTTTGCTTCAGTAGTGGGTTTTAAAACCTGTTGCTACCAGTTCGTGTGCATGCTTGTGCATATGTGCATGACATTTCTGTGCATGCACAGAAGCGTGCTGGGTGGGTGGGTGGAGCATTCCACCGCCGCCGCTACGGGTTCACAGAACCGGGCCGAACTAGGAGCAGCCCATCGCTGCTTTGCTTGCCCTGATGTGGGACAATTTTATAATTATTTAAAGTCAGCAGTGCTTCCTAAAATAAGAGGTAGGCTACATAGTGTTGGAAGAAATGTCCATCTGGGTTCAGTTACAAGTGGGGAGAAAGACACTGGAAATATGGTGGCTGTTTGGAAAGATGTTTTTAATGATGGACAGGACCACATGGTTTGAGATCCTGGGCAAAAAAGCACATGGGGGATAGAGAGAGAGAGAGAGAGAGAGAGAGAGAGAGAGAGAGAGAGAGAGAGAGAGAGAGAGAGAGAGAGAGAGAGAGAGAGAGAGAGAGAGAGAGAGAGAGAGAGAGAGAGAGAGAGAGAGAGAGAGAGAGAGATTTATACCTTCTGTTGGGCTTTGAATTTGAGCTTGATTTCTGATTGGTTGTCAGACTCCCATGGGGCCATGCAGGGGTAACTTTGTAGGTTGTCTTTCGAGTCCCAAGCTTGGTTGACTCTTGGTGGGTAATGATGCAATGAAAGGGCTTTGGGCAATTCTTACCATGGCTCTGCCTGAAGGAGGTAGATCTTTGTTATATAGAATAGACTGGCCCAGGCCTTAATGGCCCATTGACAAAGTGGGGAGGGGCTCTGTTTCTGCCTCCCTTTTAGGGGAAATATTCTGCCCTTTTAATATTGCCTAAAATATCTCATTTTCCTAGGAGAGGGGTGGGTGCTAATTTCCTACAATAATAATTATGTTATTGTCCTACGGAAAATTACAAAAAAATGTTGCAGAGAAGGACACTATAGGTGAAGAGCCAGCTTTTGCATAAAGACATCAAAATTTATTTATTTATTAATCATTCTTATAGGCCGCCCAACTCCTGTAGGACTCCCGTAGATACAACAACATAAGTAAAAGGGTTACAAACAGAGAAACCTGCCCATCAACTTCAAATCTTTTATTTAGTGTTCTTTAGTGTTCTTCATACACACGATTCTTTCCTATAGTGTTCCTTTGAATAAATGTACATTATTTCAGATTCAGGTCTCAGATATTACTTTTTCTTGTTAGCTGTTCTCTTGTATTAAGATTTGGCTTCAGCAAAATAATGTAGCATTTGGGGGAAAAGATGCAGCTCAGTATCCCAAAACTGGAGGCCAAAATGGAAAAGACTTGCACAGCCACCACGTACTTTCCCTTGGTGCTCAGGTAAGTTGGAACAAAAGACATCCAAACACTGCAAAACAGCAACATGCTAAAGGTAATAAACTTAGCTTCATTAAATGTGTCAGGCAATCTCCTGGCCAGAAAAGCCACTACAAAGCTCACAATGGCCAGGAAACCCATAAATCCCAAAACACAATAGAACATGAAAGCTGAACCTTCATTGCACTTTACAATAATTTCTGTTGGCATTGAATGCATATCAACATCTGGGAATGGGGGAAAGTTGACCAGCCACACAGTACAAATGATGACTTGAATTAGTGAGGAGGAAAGAACAATGGAGTTGGCCAATCTTTTGCCCACCCATTTCTTTATCCTGGACCCTGGCTTGATAGCAGTAAATGCAAGAACAACCATGATGGTTTTGGCCAAGATGCAAGAAATCGCTGCTGAGAAGATGGTGCCAAACGCAGTTTGTTGAACAAGGCAGGTCAGCTTCTCTGGGTGGCCAATGAAGAGGAGAGCACAGAGGAAGGAGAAGGAAAGTGAACCAAGGAGAGCATAGGTCAAGTTCCGGTTGTTGGCTTTGACAATGGGAGTGTCACGGTATTTAACAAAGATGACCAGGATGAAAGCAGAGAGACAAGTAGAGCAAAGAGCAAAGCTAGCCAAAGTTCTCCCCAAGGTTTCTCCATAGGACAAGTAGGTTTTCTTCTTTGGAATGCATGAATCCTGGGTAGGGCTTGGATAATGATCATCTGGACATTGAATGCAGACATCCATATCTGAAATATGCAATCTGATTTTCCATGTTATGAAACTAACGTATTTGGATGAATACGTTCCTTTCAGTGAAGGAATGTACTGAAAATGTATACAAGAAAAATATAGCATGTTTTCTGTAAATATTCCCCAACTTTTCACAATGAATGAGTCTAATCTGTGGCAATAAGGATGAAGGTGGCTCTTGGAGTCATTCTTATGCTGATAATATAATATTCAAAAGTATGTTTTTAATTACATTAAATGTATGATTTTTCTAAATCGTTTTGGTTTTGTAGAATTAGAATGATTTCTCAAAAGCCACAAATCATAACATATAAGCATATATGGGTGAGTTAATTTCTTCCCTTACTGAATCTCTACATTTTTAGATAAATAGATGATAGATCGATGATAGACAGACAGACAGACAGACAGACAGACAGACAGACAGACAGACAGACAGACGATAGATAGATAAATAGATTTACCGTATTTTTCAGAGTATAAGACGCACCTTTTTACCCTCAAAAAGAGGGTGAAAACTTGGGTGCGTCTTATACACTGAATGTAGCTCCACCCAGCCACGCCCACCCTTTGGCCTCTGCCTGCCAGCAATTTACCTCTTTGCAGCAAACAGGGCAAAGCACAAGAAGAGCACAAGAAGAGATAAACTGCCTCCCAACCTACAGCTGACGGAGGCTTGCAAGCCACGTGGTAAAATGAAACTAACTACGGTGGCTGTAATGTGACAAATTGCTGGGAGATAAACTGCTGGCAATATTAGACTGCTGAAATTGCAAGGAGGCAAGCTATAGCTGCTATGGCTCAGAGCTAGAGCTCTTGCCTCACAATCAGGAGGTTGTGAGTTCTATCCTGGGTAGAGGCAGATTCTGTTAATATGTTATTTTATTAAATGTTTGTAGAGTGTTCAAATTATTAGACTTATTTTTTAAAGACTGCTTTATTATTGTTCTAGAAAACTTAACAAAATGAAGAAGCTTTTTAAAATAAATGCTTGCTCTGAAGAGGCCCAGTGCTATTGTATCTTCTTTTAAATAGCAGAGAATACTTCCAGAAGTATTCCAGAAAGCCACATCAATTTTAAAGATCTGTAAAAGTATAATCTGAAATGTCCTGTTTTAGTATTAAGTATTAGTATTAAGTATTAGTATTAAAAGAAGGCAGCTGAGAAACCCTGACTTAGTCATGTTTGGAGTAGATCTATTTAAATAATTGGGAGGAGTTAGTGTGATTACATTTAAGAAAACTTTCTGGGATTAATATACTGCCATAAATGTACATTTCTCCAATTCTTTGCCATTTCTATGGGTCAGGCACACATGCACAGAAATACACAGCAAACAGTGTATATCATCTGTACTGTTTGCTGTTTGACAAATTGCTGGGAGGCAGAGGCCTTTTTTCCTTGTTTTCCTCCCCCAGAACTAAGGTGCATCTTATACTGCGGTGCGTCTTATACTCTGAAAAATACTGTAATTTAAACAACTTTGTAAAACTGAAAAGGATTTTATATAGACAAGTCAGGATATACTGTACCATATACAGATTATTTACAATAAAGGAGAATATTTGTAGCTCAGGTTAGAACTGAGGAATCCTTGGTTTAGTTGTTTTCTTGAAAATGTTTCATTACCCAAATTAGATAACATCATCCATGACTAGCAACACCTGCAAGAAAACTGATTATTTGATCTATTGTCCTCTTAAGAATCTTTATCCAGGATTTCTTACCTTTCTGATCAGCAATTTTCCCTTCTGGACATGGAAAACAATCATAACAACAAAATGGTTTTCCTTCTTTCTTTACCTTACTAGTCCCCAGCTGACACACATCATTACATAGAGAAAGAGGCTTTGTCTGTTGAAGAATGAGAAATATATCACAATGATATATCACATTGTTTGAACTGATATATGCTTCATCTCAAAATAGATGGAATAACATTATTTTGAGTGTCTGATGTGTATTACCTACACCTAGAATCTTGAATGAATGTGAATGCTTCAAGAAGTCATCAAAATTTGAGCCCAACCTAAAAGTAATGATCCCTTTTAACAAATACATAAATCTAAACTACAAACTTTAACTTTGATCACCCATGCATTCTGTTCTGATTCTTCTGAAAATTGCACTGTGTTCAGATAAAGGGAAATAAATTAAAAACATACATTTCTACTAGTCCAGAACCAAGGAAAAAGCAGTAAAGAATCCAGTTTATTTTTTCCTAATCCATGCTTCAGAATTGAAACAGTTCAGAATAAGTTGCCTCTTAGACAGCTGTGAGTATTTCTGATTCTGACCACCATGTATCACTGCGAGTCATGTAGCATATTCACTTAATTAATTAATAATTCAGAAACTAGCATTAGGCCACAATGAGTATTGGATGATCCTTGCATTCTCTTGAGCACTTTTTCACTTTCTTAAAGTTATACGCCAGGATTGCATGTGTCTCTTACCTGGTTGAATTGGCTGGGCCACTGAATTTCTTCCGCATGAATGGTGAAGTCTTCATTGGGAGAAGCCATGGGCTCTATTTTGCCAATTCTAATTCTCTGGAAGGTTTGGTTTGGGAATGTAACCCAGTTGATAAAATCCAGTCTTGCTATTAATGAACCATTTTCATCAAAATAAACTTTTTCACCAGCAGAGTTATTAAATGACACACTTCTCAGAAAGTAGTGCAGCTGAAATCAGGAATGAGGGAGAGGGAAGAAAAGAAAAATGCAAGCAGGTTATAAAAAGAAGACCTAAGGTAACAGTCCCAGTACTAATGCATTTTTGATGCTTTCAAATTGTGTTGTTGAAGACTCTTGAGAGTCCTTTGAACTTCAAGGAGTTCAAATCAGTCAAACTTGAAGGAAGTCAATCTTGACTGTTCTTTAGAAGGACAGATACTGAAGCTCAAATACTTTGGCCAAATGAGAAGAGAGGACTCTTTGGAAAAGACCCTGATGTTGGAAAAGGTTGAAAGATAAAGAAGAAGGGGTGGCAGAGGATGAGATGGTTGGATAGTGTCATTGATGTAATGAACATGCATTTGGGCAATCTCTGGGAAACATTGGAGAACAGTGGGGCTTAGCACACTGTGGTCATGGGGTTGCGAGAAGTTGGACATAACTTAGCAACTGAACAACCAGATAGCAATAGCACTTAGACTTATGTATCACTTCACAGTGCTTTACAACCCTCTCTAAGTGGTTTACAGAATCAGCATATTGCCCCCAACAATCTGGGCCCTCATTTTACTGACCTCAGAAGGATGGAAGGCTGAGTCAACCTTGAGCCGCTCAGAATCGAACTCCTGGAGTCAGCTTTAAAGTTAGCCCTGCAATACTGCATTCTAACCACTGCACCACCATGATTCTTTTAGCAGTGTTTCATATCTGAGATTTACAATTGTTTTTTCTTTCCCCTAAAAGTTTCATCTGACTTAATAGAAAGATTAATAAACTAGTCAGTTGTAATATACAGTGCATATGGAATTATTACAAAACATTTTTCCTATGATAATTATGTCAAACTTTGGTCCAGTTGCCATGATTCAACTTTTAGACACTTTTAGCCTGGATGTCCCAAAGGTGCTTTTTCAGCAGGTAAGTGGACTTTATTGTTTTTTCATTTGAAGACATTTCGCTTCTCATCCAAGAAGCTTCTTCAGCTCTGACAGGATAGTGGGGAATGGAAGGATTTATATTCCTTGCAGACAGCTGGTCATTTGCATCCTTTTAGAGAGCCATTGAAACACTTGGAGGTTTATCTGTGTAAACTGAGTACCTCAGTGACCCTAAGGACACAGACAAACCTCCAAGTGCTTCAACGACCCTCTAAAAGGATGCAAACGACCAGCTGTCTGCAAGGAATATAAATCCTTCCGTTCCCCACTATCCTGTCAGAGCTGAAGAAGCTTCTTGGATGAGATGTGAAATGTCTTCAAAAGAAAAAACAAGTTTTATTTATTATTTTATTTATTTATTTATTTTGTTATTCTTATATGCCGCCCAACTCCCGAAGGACTCAGGGCGGCGTACAACAAAGAAAAATACAAGAATAATCAAAATTACATATAATTAAAAACAAATACAAAATTTAAAAAGCAGTATAAAAAACAACAACATCCATTCAACACCATACATACTAGGGGGGTGAGCTCAAATGGATTAAGCTGTCCCCCCCACCTGCAGGAAGAGCCATGTCTTAACGGCTTTTCGGAAGGCCAGCAGAGTGGGGATGGTTCGGGTCTCTGGGGGTAGTTGGTTCCAGAGCACGGGGCCAGCCACAGAGAAGGCTCTCCCCCTAGGGCCCACCAGCCGGCATTGCTTGGCCGATGGAACCTGGAGGAGGCCAACTCTGTGGGCCCTAACCGGTCGGAGGGAAGTATGAGGCAGAATGCGGTCCCGAAGATATCCTGGTCCTAAGCCATGAAGGGCTTTAAAGATGGTGATCAACACCTTGAATTGGACCCGGAGACCGATGGGCAACCAATGCAGCTGGCGGAATATCGGTGTCACGTGGGTGTACCTTGGCACACCCACCACAGCACGCGCAGCCGCATTTTGCACCAACTGAAGTCTCAGGATACTCTTCAAGGGTAGCCCCATGTAGAGCGCATTGCAGTAGTCCAAAGGCGAGGTGACAAGGGCATGAGTGACCGTGAGTAGAGCCTCCTTCTCCAGGTATGGCCGCAGCTGGTGCACCAGGCGGACCTGTGCAAAGGCCCCCCTAGCCACAGCAGAAAGATGATGGTCTAATTTTAGCTGTGGATCAGTTGCGGGCCTGGTCTGAGGGAGTCAGTTTCACACCCTCGAAGACCAAGGAGGGACAGTTGTCATGGTCCTTAGGGGGCAATATCCACAGCCACTCAGTCTTGTCGGGATTAAGTCTGAGTCTGTTCCTCCCCATCCAGATCCTAACGTCGTCCAGGCATCGGCACATTACATCAACTGCCTCCCTGAAGTCAGATGGGGTGGTGATGTACAGCTGGGTGTCATCAGCGTACTGATGGAAACACACCCCATATCTGCGAATGATCTCACCCAGCGGTTTCATGTAGATGTTAAACAGGATGGGCGAGAGAACCGACCCCTGGGGCACCCCACATGATAGGGGCCTGGGGGACGATCTCTGCCCTCCTGCCAACACCGACTGCATCCGATCGGCGAGATAAGAGGAGAACCACCGCAAAACGGTGCCTCCCACTCCCAACTCGCCGAGCCGATGCAGAAGGATACCATGGTCGATGGTATCGAAAGCCGCTGAGAGGTCAAGTAGCACCAGGATGGAGGAGTTCCCCCCATCCCGGGCCCGCCAGAGATCATCCATCAGAGCGACCAAGGCAGTTTCTGTACTGTAGCCGTGCCTGAAACCCGACTGATAAGGATCTAGATGATCTGTTTCATCCAGGAGCTGCAAAAGCTGAGTCACCACCACCTTCTCCACAACTTTCCCTAAGAAAGGTAAGTTGGAGACTGGACGATAGTTCTTCAAATCGGCTGGGTCCAGGGAAGGCTTCTTCAGGAGGGGTCGCACCACCGCAGCTTTTAACGACTGCGGTACGGATCCCTCCCTCAAAGAAGCGGTGATCACCGCCTGGATCCAGCCGCGTGCCACCTCCCTGCTGGCCGAGACCAGCCAGGAGGGGCACGGGTCCAATAAGCAGGTGGAGGTACCCATCGCTCCCATAGCCCTGTCCACATCCTCGGGAGAAACAGGCCCAAACTCTTCCCATAATGGTGGACTAAGACTTGCCCCTGTCAACTCTATGGACTCTGCCCTGCCAGAGTCCAGGTTCGACTGAATCTGAGCGACTTTATCCGACAGAAACTCAGCAAATTCCTCAGCTCTGCCTTGTAAGTGTTCCTCGCTCCCCCCTTTTGCAAGGAGGGAGCGAGTCACCCTAAACAAGGCGGCTGGACGAGAATCTGCGGATGCAATAAGAGCGGAAAGATAGGATCGTCTTGCCGCCCTTATCGCCACTAAATAAGATCTGATGTGAATTCTTAATAGTGTTCGGTCAGACTCGGTTTTTCTGGCCCTCCAGCGGCGCTCCAGACGTCTCTTCTGGCGTTTCATCTCCCGGAGCTCCTCGGTAAACCAGGGAGCTTTCCGGGATCCACTGCCACGGAGAGGTCGCTTAGGCGCAATTCGGTCTAAAGCCCCTGATGCTGCGGTGTTCCAAGCAGCCACCAGGGAATCAGCTGAATTGTGTACCAGGGTTTCAGGTATTTCCCCAAGTTCCCTCTGGAATCCTTCCGGCTCCATTAGGCGCCTGGGGCGGAACCACCTAGTCGGTCCCGCCTCCCTGCGGGGGAGGAATGGGGTTGTGAAATCCAGCCTCAGTAGGAAATGATCTGACCATGACAGTGGGGTGATGACTATATCCCTTATCTTCAGATCATCTCTCCACTGCCCCGAGAGAAACACTAGGTCAAGCGTGTGACCACCCTCATGAGTCGGACCCTGAATTACTTGGATCAGGTCCATGGTTGTCATGGAATCCATGAACTCTTGAGTTACCCCAGAGGTTTCGCCAGCAGATGGCAAGTTGAAGTCCCCCAGCACCATAAGCCTGGGGAACTCAACTGCCAAGCCAGCTACTGCCTCGAGCAGCTCAGGCAGGGCCTTACTTACGCAGCTGGGAGGCAGGTACGTTAAGAAAAGGCCCACCTGTACCCCTAAGTCCAACTTCAGAAGGAGAGTCTCACACCCAACAATCTCCGGGGCAGGGATCCTACGAGGATGCAGATTTCCACGCGTTATTATTGCCACTCCTCCCCCCCTTCCCTGGGGTTGAGAATGGTGCTGCACCGAGAAACCGGCTGGACATATCTCGGAGAGAGCTACTCCCCCCCCTCCTGCCCCAGCCAGGTCTCGGTAACGCACACCAGGTCTGCCCCCTCCTCTGTGATTAAATCACGTATCAGGGGGCTTTGTTGATAATTGACCTGGCGTTAAGCAGCAGCATCCTGAGCCCAGGGCCCTGAGAACCCTGGTTGCCAGGTATCCGGGTTGAGCAAGATGGAACCGGATCGGAGGGGCCAGAACAAGGGATCGCTTGTAAACAGCGAGGTCTTATTCCCCGAGAGCGGCCCACCCCTCTGCTCCCGCCATATCTGCCTCTTCCCAATATGACCGAGATGTTCCGGCTCTCGCCTATACCAGAGACCCCCTCCCCTCCCCCACTGGTCTCCCTCCCTCCCTGCAGGCCATACATACCATTCTCACAGGAAAGGGTAGCCGAGTCCCCTCCCCCCCACTTCTGTTTCTACACTCAGCGGGGGGGGGGACAGAATCCCAGTCCCTAACTTTTCCATTTTCGCACACTTACTAATACTCAAACACTCATTACATTCTACCCATATTCAGCCACACCCATACCGCACCTCAGAGGGGAGGGTACAATTTAAAAAGGTTTCTAAAAAAGTTCTGAAAAGGCGGCAGGATCACCAGGGTAAAGGAGTGCTGGGGAGGGAAACCCCCTGGTGGACTCAACTCCCCAATTTCTTTATAGTCCAAGGGTGGCTGAAGACCTTCCTTATTCTGGTGGCTTTGAAAGTCTAAAGTCCTACACCCCTCAGTGTATGATCGAATTCTAGCCGAGGGGGGGGGGTTCAGCATCTTCACCTTGGTTGCTCTGATCGATAGAGTAAGTAAGAGCGTCCACAGGAGCCAAGGTGGTGTTAAAAGAAGCATCCAGAATAAATATAGTCACTGTAGCTTTAAAAAAGCCTCTGGGTGCACGCTGATGGCCACAGGGGGGAGGGTGGCGCTCAGGAGAGTGAATTTTCTGTAGTTCCGTACCTTCCAGAAACTGCCTTCCAGATGACAAGGCAGGCAGTAATGGCGGCTTCTCGCGATCTTTCCCCAAAAAGTTTTTTCTGGCATCCAAGGACAAACGTTAATGCCCGAGATGTATCTTTGCCCCCTCGATAACAACGACGGGGGTTTCAAAGGACAGAGATCAATATCGTGTCCAGAGAAAATCCTTTCTCCCTCCCGAGCAAAGATCTATTTCAAAATAGTTTGCATGGCCCCCCTACCGTTACGCCCAGTCCGTCGGCTTCGAAATATGCTTCCCGTTTCGGTCTCGTTGTTTCCTGAAAAGCACAGTTGCTTTTCAGTTGCCTCCTGAAAAGCACCTTTGGGACAACCATGACCTGGATGACTGAGAATCTCTACAGATTTTTAGCCTGGATGTTTGAGTCTTCATTGGCATTTTCAATGGTGGATGGTTTTTTTTAATCAAGAAAGATAATTAAATATTGTACAAAAATATTTCTATCAATAATATGGAATGGAACAAATCTATGCTGTTCATTATATTGAGTAATCTATATATATAAAAGCCAAATACCACTCCCGCATCATCATAAAATCTCCAGAATCGTAAAGCCTATGAACTTGAAACTTGGCACGTATGTTCCTCTTGGCTTCTAGGTGCTCGCTAAGAAAGGATTTTTCAAAATGACCATCAGATCATTAGTTATTTCTTATATTATTATTAACACACTCTGATGCTAAGGAATTACACGCTCTACTCCCCTCCTCCCTACCTGAAAAGAACTCTGTTCCAACTGCCAGTGGGCATGGCCAGCGCGTGACTCATCCGGCCTGTGGGCTGGGAGTTTAGACATTCTACTCCATGCTAAGGAGTTCAGTTTTGTAATGAAGCACGAGTATCCAGCTACTATTTACCTATAAAATAAACCTTGCAATCCCAGTCTTAGTAAGAACACGGTGAATAATGTAGGTTTGACTCCACTGAAAAGAATACCTACATAACTCTTGAACACCTTTATCTACTGTATCTCTGCTTGGAAAGACCACTACCTGCCACAGAGGCTTGTGCAGAAGTTTCCATCCTTCTCTCTTTGTCCTTGATCTGTACCTGGACTCAGTTGAGTGCATGTCATGCAGAGCATGAGCTACAGCATAGACAGCATTATAGATGATGTAGCTATGAGTGGTCAGGCTTGTTTCAAAAACAGATACAGGAAGGGTTTCTAGTTTTTCTTCCCCAGTGCAGATTTTGCTTTCTTCTTGGTCTACCAGAGAAATGGAAAACACACACTTAAATGCTTGTTCCCAAAAAGTTTTGATGAAACCATCTTCTCCTTCCCTTTTAGGTTTTCTGGCCTGAACAAACTTTTGGAAGCCGAGCAATTCATTTCTGTGCACCGCTAGTGATATAGCACCATGTATGAAGTCTAACTTCCAATCGTCTTGAAAGGGCAGCGATGTGAAATCCATTTGAGCTGTCATAATCCAGACCTTTGCCACCCTTGGCATATTCTCAAATTCTGAGACAGAAAGCACCATCCTCAAAGCAAAGGTGGTCTGAATTTCACCATGGATTATGAATATCTTGGCAGGGCTATTTAGGATTGCTTGACACGTTTTGAATATTTTGTCCAACATGTCAGCAGCACCTTCAGCAAAAGTTGTTTCTGGTAAGATTTCCACGATGTCAAAGCAAATGCCATTTCTATAGTACATAGGAAGTATGTGCTGCACAAATTTCTCTCCATTGATGTCATTCAGATAAATGACCCCAACCCATCTCCATTCGAAAAAGTTCAACAACTTGAAAATACCCTTATACTGGAGGGCCACGTTTGATGGAAAAAGACCCCTTGGTTTTTTTCCTCCACCACTATAGCAGAACCGTATGTGAACTGAATGAAGGAGAAGGCCAGAAAAACCGTACACAAAATGTAATAATTATGTAGATTCTTTCCAACAACCAATTAAACATGAGCCAACAGTGTGTGGTGACAGCCAAAAAAAGCCAATGCAATCCTAAATTGCATTAACAGAGGGATACAATCAAGATCAAGGAATGTACTAATACCACTCTATAAAGCCTTAGTAAGACCACACCTAGAGTACTGCATCCAGTTTTGGTCACCACACTATTAAAAAGATGTCGAGACTCTAGAAAAAGTGCAGAGAAGAGCAACCAAGATAATTAGGGGACTGGAGGCTAAAACATACGATGAACAGTTGCAGGAAATGGACATGGCTAGTCTAGTGAAGAGAAGGACCAGGGGAGACATGATAGCGGTGTTCCAATATTTGACGGGCTGCCACAGAGAGGAGGTGGGGGGGGGTCAAGCTATTTTCCAAAGCATCTGAAAGCCAGACAAGAAATAATGGATGGAAACTGACCAATGAGAGATTCAACCTGGAAATAAGGAGACATTTTCTGACAGTGAGAGCAATCAACCAAAGGAACAGAAGTTGCCTTCGGAAGTTGTGGGAGCTTCATCACTGGAAGCTTTCAAGAAGAGACTGGACTGCCGTTTGTCAAAAATGGTGTAGGGTATGCTTGGGCGGGAGGTTGGACTTGGTGACCTACAAGGACCCTTCCAACTCTGTTAATCTGTAATCTGTAAATGACTCTCTGCCTAACTGACTTGCTTGATTGATGAAGCTGCTTGGATGAGCAGCGAAACATCTCCAACTAATACAAATTAGTCCAGTTGCCATGTTTCAACCTTTAGACACCTTTGTCTTGATGATTGAGCGTCTTCATTGACATTTTGATCTAAACCTTACTATCTTTCTGTCTGCTTTCTATTTTGTTTTTTCATAATTTGAATATTATAGTTCCAGTTTTGTAATAACAAGTAATGATGGTATTAATTTTTGCATTTTAGAGGAGAAGGGAAAAAAATAAAATGAAAGAGCTTTATTGCTTGTTCTCATTTATCTGAATTTGGTTAACAGTTATACAGAGTTCCTCCCACTTTACAAGATGTAGACAATTCCAAAAGAATTTCATACATTAATTCCTGGAGCCTATAGTTTATATTTGAGTAGGTCCTTGGGTTTTTCTCTATTTTGTTCACTTTCTTCCATTTGTAGATCTCAAAATTATCTCATATTGGATAGAGGAGATTCTTATTGCTTAAGTCCAGTTGTGAAATCTACTTACCTTCCCTACCGGTTCGTAAGTACGTGCTTTGTGTGTGCGCACACCACCGTCGCACACACTTCTTCACTCTCTGCGCATGTGCATGTGCAGAGGGTTAAAAAAGAAAATGGCAATGTCCGGGCAGGTGGGCGGAGCCTCACACTGCCGCCGCTACCAGTTGTCTACACCACAACGCTATCGGTATGCTTGAACCAGGGCGAACCGGTTTTGAAATGCTATCGGTATTTCCGGTATTTTGAAATTTTGAAATGCTACCGGTATTTCACCCCTGCTTAAGTCCCTATTTTTTTTTCATACTACAGTTAACAGTTAACAGATTAACAGAGTTGGAAGGGACCTTGCAGGTCATCTAGTCCAACCGCCTGCCCAAGCAGGAGACCCTTACATCTGCCTCTACCTAGGATCGAACTCACAACCTCCTGATTGTGAGGCAAGAGCTCTACCTCTAGGCCACTACCTACCTGTGGGATCTTGTACATGCAGAGAATAGTTGCCATGTTGAGATTGACATCAGAGTTAGGTCCCCCAATAACTGCTATTAGATTGTTTTGGACATCGCATCTGTAATTTGGGATGAATTTGTCTTTTGTGGAAAGAAGTTCCATTGAAGCAAGATAAATAGCACTTGCCCTAAAATCATTATTGTAGATGTCAAAGCCCAGGGTGGTGTTAGGTAAAAGCTTGGCATTGTCATTTATCTCTTTTATAGCAAATTCCAAAGCCAGGATATGTTGGTAGTGCTGTCTCAGAATCCTACAATGAGAGGAATGGACATCTTGAGGTGTTGATGGTTTTAGCAAAGACCTTGTTTGAAATTTGATTGTCTGGCCTTATCCTGGAATAATGCTATGACTCCTCTGAAAATATTCAGCCAACTAACATACTTCAATAGAATTAAGATGGAAGACATATTTGTTTTCCGAGTATCCCATGATTTATTTTTCATAAAATAGTTTAGTATTCTTTCATTTTTTAAAAAAAACAGTTTATTTATACATTTTCTTTTAACACACCATATTTTTCGGAGTATAAGACGCACTGGAGTATAAGACGCACCTTAGTTTTTGGGGAGGAAAATAGGGGAAAACAATCTGCCTACCAGGTATTCATCTGGCTAGTATCCTTAGTCTGGTCAGCTTCAGCAAATTATTTTATCCCCTGGTTAGGACTTAAAAAAACCTTCTTCTGAGAGAGTAACAATGAAAGAGCCTGCAAGCCAGTAAGAGCTGGGAAGATCGTTAGCACCTGGTTAGGGCTAGAAAAAAACTTATTCAGAGCAAGTAGAGCAATGAAAAAAACCCTGCAAAGACTTAGGGCTGGAAAAACATTCTTCTGAGAGAATAACAATGAAAGAACCTGCAAGCCAGTAAGAGCTGGGAAGATAGTTAGCACCTAGTTAGGGCTGGAAAAAAAGCTCCGAAAAAGCTACATTCGGAGTATAAGACCCATCCAAATTTTCAGCCACTTTTAGGGAGGAAAAAGGTGCGTCTTATACTCCGAAAAATACGATATGTAAGTGCTTTGTGAACAGTGTATTTGTCTGGGTCAATTTGCTTACATAATAATGCTTTTCCAGCTCCTAATTTCTATCTCTATTATCCAACCATTTATAAAACAAGTCCCATGTTCAAAAATAGTCTGCATCTTCTTTTTCTTTTATCTTTAATGTCAGTCTGTCCATTTCTGCACAATCTAATATTTTTTTTAAATTACATCATCTTCTCTCGGTGTTTCCTCATTGTTTCCAGTACTGTGCAAATACAATTCTTGCTGCTGTCGAAACATGTAATATTAAATACAAATTCCTCTTATGATACTTTTCTGATACTATACCTAACAAAAATATTTATGGCTTATAATCTATATGCAGCTTTAACACTTTTTTCTAAGCATGTATTTTTGTCCAATATTTCTTTGTTTTCACACATGTCCACCACATGTGGTAGTACGTGCCCGGTGAGTATTCTTTCATTTTTGAAGCTCTTTGTGTACCTCCTCTTCTCAGTTGTTTTGGAAACATGTAACCCACACATTGATTTACACAGATCTGTCCATTTCCAGGAATGGTGAACTTGAAGAGCATAAGCATTTCTGAAGGGTCCATTAAGGCTTTTCTCATCGCTTTGAGAAAATTATTTTGTCTTACTTCATAGCTATACTGCCAAAACTTTGGAAGAGTTTCATAAGATTTCAGATGTTATCAGGTTAGTATTTGACATACAAAGGGTTCTTGTTTCTACTAGTACAAAACAGTATCATTCCTTTTAGATGCAGTGGTTGGACTTTAGACTTCTACCATTTACGGGGACAGAGTCAATCCATTTTCAGTTAAACTGGGCTTTTTTTAAAGCAAAGCAAAGCAAGCCTAACTATTAAACCACCAAACAGAAAGCGGTATCAAAATCAGCATTCGTTATTTTAGAAAGGTAAGAAAGCAACTGGAAAACAATGAGAAGAAACTCGTACAGAGTTTTGCCACACCAGACAGACTATAAATTCGATTAAGAAACTCTTACACAAAATCACCAAAGAGCGCAGAAGAAGGATGTTTTTCAAAGAAAGTCAGATTGGAAAAACGGTAAGTGTGAGAAATAATGGCAGCCATTCTCCATACTGGGCGGAGCTAACCTCCATAGAATGGGTTAAATCTGCCCTCCAGCCAATCAGGACCGAGATTCCAAAGCTATAAATAAGACCCCCTGTGCCTCAGCACCCCCTCTTTTACTTCGGTCCTGAGCCAGAAAGGACATCGTGCTTTACCCATTCTTGGATTCTAGTTCCTACCAATATTCAAAGTGAGTCTTCATTACTCTAATTTTTAAAGAACCTTTTTTATTGATTTTAGCCTCCCCAAGTGACACCTGTCATTTTTACTTGGGGGGGGAGGCAGCGGTGGGCAATTGCCCAACCGCCCAAGGCACCCCAGCTGAAGGCCCGTAATATAACCAGTGCAATATTCCGGCTGGGAGTGTATAGACAATAAATGGTCATTTCATAAACTCTATTTTTTTCCTTCTATTGACCAATAATTGTCTAATAATAACAGGGATAGAGGTCCTAGCTGTCAAAAATAAACAACAAGCCGCAGAAGCTTCCACGCTTGGGTGGCCAACATACCTATCCCTTCAGCTGGAGTTTATGCTCTAATAGCTGACAGAGCACTGAATTTGGCTACACTTCCTTTTTTTGCAAGTGAGAGATAGCCATACATCCTAATCAGCTGTTACAGTTATTTCCGTTGATCGGGCCGAGGCAAGATAGTTGCGGAAACGTTACAAGCCTCGAGAAGCAGCTGACGGCTCGAATCGTCAAAAAAACCGTTGCGAGCCTCGAGGGACAGCTGACGTCACCCGGCGGCCATTTTGAGCACCCCTCTGATTGGCTAAGACGCGCCAGACTTCGGAGCTTCAAAGCAGCTCTCCCGAAAGTCCTTTTGCTCAGTTTGGAGCGTCGGCGAACGCTTGAAGACATGACTGACAAGGGGCAGCGAAGCGGAAAGGCGAAGACAAAAATGGACAAGACGCCTACAGTTTCGGCTCCTGCCCCCAAAGACAATAATCAGATGGCCACACCCACAATAGAGGGAGCGCAAACGGCTTCACCCCCCCCAACCAGGGCAAAAAAGCTTAAATTGGCCAAACAGCCAGAAGCAGCTGGCAAAGCACCTAATAAAGCGCAAGCAATTCAGGGGCAGTCGCAACAGCTAGCTGCACTCCCAAAGCCATCTGGGAATGAAAGGTTACATGTCCTAACACATAATAAACACCTTTCTCCCATTCAATCCAATGACAACTTATCATTAGATAATGTAAATGTCTCTTTAAGAGAAGGTGATGTCTGGGGAGCCCCAGCCCTTGATTTGGCACATGGGGTTAGAGGAGTCAGTAGCACAGCTCACATGGATCCCTTAGAAGATCCTGCTGTTCAGGCTCGCATTAATGCAGCCATCCAAAAGGGAGTGACAGCTGGAATAAAGGCTATGTCAAATTATAAGCAAACTAAATCTGACATCAGCCCCTCTATGCAAGGTTGTAGTTATGAGGAACCTGTCATCTCTATTTATCAAGATTTAGATGAGGAGGACTCCTCTCCTTTAAGCTCACCTAATCTTCATGACTCTAAAGATACCGATCAAGGTGTAACTGAGTTAGAACCAATAGAGCAGATAAAATGGGACTCCCAATTATCCGATGATGAAGATTTGGCTCCAGAGCCAACAATATCCACAGCTCTATTTCAACCTGCATTATTCAGGTCACTTTTACACAAAGCAAAAGCAACTGCAAATATTCCAACATCATCTACTGATGCTAAGGATGCAGTCGCAGAGGAGGATCCCATTTTTGGGGAAGCCTCCACAAGTAACAGTGAAGTTATTCCCACACCAAACTTGTTTGTGGAAGCAATCACAAAACAGTGGCAAGCGCCAGCAGCTGGTCCTTTACCAAATACTTTGGACAAGCGTTATTTTAACGTTTCTTCCAAGCTATCACAGCATTTGCCAATTCCAACAGTGGATAGTCCGGTTGTAGCCCTTTATTCCACCACACCAATAGCTGGAGATCCTGATGACCTTCTCCGGCCGGAGGAGCGTCGTACAGAAGCTGTCCTACAACGCACGCATCAAGCAGCCGCCTGGGCAGTGAAAGCCTCAACGACAGCATCATTTTTCTGTCGCACATCTTTGAAATGGCTGAATGCCCTACGCGATCACATCCCCCCAGAGGATAACCGGGCACATCAAGACATCAATAAGTTGCTGGCAGCAGCACAATTCACATCGGATGCTACACTCCAAGCAGCACGTTTTTCAGCACGAGCAATGGGGTCAGCCGTGGTAGCAAGACGCATGCACTGGCTTCGAAGTTGGCCTGCTGACCTGAGACACAAGTGGAAGTTGGCATCAGCACCTATCACTGGACAATCTCTATTTGGTCCAGCAATTGATCCAGTAGTTACTGAAACAAAGGACAAGCGTAAGGTTTTGGCTCCCTGTACAAAAAAATCTACTGTAAGGTCTTCTTCATATTACCATTCTAAGAAGGGATCTAAAAATTCATTCCATCCTTATAATAGGTACCAGGGACAGTATCAGGGCCAATATAGTGGCCACTATCAACAACAGCAACAACATCAGCAGCGGGCAGCTCCTGACAAAAATTATAGGGGCTCACAATCAAAGCGGCCCTTTAGAGGTGCCGGTGGACGCCCTTACCGCCGGTATAAGTAAACCAATACCGGATCCTCCCATTGGGGGTCGTCTGGCATTATTTGCCAGTCGATGGGAGGAAATAACAAATGACGCATGGGTACTTCAAACCCTATCATTAGGACTAGCTTTAGAATTTCTCTCCACTCCTCCAAGGTTTTTTATTCGTTGTCCTGTTTCCTCCAATAACTCAAAACGCACTCTTGTGAACCAAGCAATACAACATCTTTTGGATATTAGAGCAATCCAACAAGTGCCTGAGGATCAGCACATGCTGGGATTTTATTCAATTTTATTTGTCGTTCCCAAATCCTCTGGAGGGTGGAGAGCAATCCTTGACTTAAAGCGTCTAAACAAATATGTGATATACAAAAGGTTTAAAATGCACACCTTACAATCGATATTGACTGGCATCAGAAAAGGAGATTTCTTAACATCAATTGACCTATCTGAAGCTTACCTTCATATACCAATTAGGCAGGATCACTGTAAATACTTACGTTTCTGTTATGGGGGTGCGCATTACGAATACAGGGCGTTACCTTTTGGGCTGTCTTCAGCGCCAAGGGTATTTACAAAAATACTAGCCGCCCTGGCTGCGCATCTAAGATCTTTACCTGTGCGTGTTCAGTGTTATCTAGACGACATTCTCATACAATCATCCTCTATGTCTCAGGCAGAACAGGATGTACAGATAACACTAGATACACTGGAACATCATGGTTTCCTAGCAAATTTGGGAAAGAGTCAACTAGTCCCATGCACCAGGATAACTCACCTTGGCGCCACCATCGATTCTCTGGAGTGCAGGGTGTATTTGTCCCAGGAGAGGAGAGATAAACTAAGAGATTTGATTCATCAGATTCAAATAAAATCTTTGATTCCTTTAAACCAATTATCCTCTCTCCTGGGCACTATGATTTCAGCAATACACATCATCCCTTGGGCTCAACTGCACTCCAGAGAATTACAATGGTTCCTTCTACCATTTCAGAGGTCCCAACGCAGCAACTCCCCGGCCAGGGTCCGTTTACCATCGGAAGTCCGCAGATCTTTCCTGTGGTGGACTTCAACAGCGGTCAACAAAGGGTCTCTCTTCTTGGAGGAAAGACGCATGACTCTAACAACAGATGCAAGTACCATGGGATGGGGAGCACACATCTGTTCACAAGTGGCTCAAGGAATTTGGTCTCTAGAGGAACAGAGCCTCCCTATCAATTTACTAGAACTCAGGGCAGTACGGTTAGCCCTGGATCATTTTCAGATCCCCTTGTCTGGCCAAAATGTGTTAGTCTTGACAGACAATGTGACAACAAAAGCCCATATAAACAGACAAGGGGGAACCATGTCCAAGGCACTCATGAAGGAGGCCTTTGACCTAGGATTATGGGTGGAGAAAAATCTCCAATCAATTACAGCAGAGCATATTTCAGGGGTAAACAATGTGACAGCCGACTGGCTCAGTCGGAATATGATAGATCCAGCGGAATGGTCCCTCCATCAGGACCTATTCCAACAGATAGTCAACCGGTTTGGCTTACCAGTTATGGATCTGTTTGCCACCCCGAAGAATACCAGATTACCACGGTTCCTAACCAGGTACCAGACTCAAGGGGCGGAAGGGACAGACGCTCTTCGCTGCGTTTGGCCGCGAGGTCTACTATATGCATTCCCTCCCCTGCCACTGATCCCCAAAGTAATCAGGCGGATCTTGCAAGAGAGAGCGGAGGTAGTGTTGCTAGCACCTCATTGGCCCAGGAGAGCATGGTTCGCGGACCTTATGTCCCTCTCCGTATCACCTCCGTGGCGGATCCCGCAGACAAGGTGGTCGCTTTCCCAGGGGTCAATTTACCATCCAGAGCCTCATTGGCTTCAGCTGACCGCATGGAGGTTGAGCGGATCACTCTAAGACATCGTGGGGTACCTGATAACATTGCTCCAATTATGTTAGCCTCTAGAAAGCCTTCCACGCATAGAATTTATTCTGCTACTTGGAGAGTGTTTAGGGAATGGTGTTCCCAGATGGAATATTCCCCAGTGGATTTGAATATAATCAATATTATTCAGTTTTTAAGACAGGGTCTAGCCAGGGGTCTTTCCCCAGGTACACTCCGACGCCAAGTGGCAGCACTAACTACTGTTTTATCTAGTCCTTCAGGGAATCCTCTATCAGCACATCCACTTCTCAGGCAATTTTTAAAGGGGGCAGGGAATCTTTGTCCACCCACAGTACACAGATTTCCCACTTGGGATCTCATTCAAGTACTGGAAGCAATGACCAAGAGTCCATTCGAACCACTAAGTCAGGTTCCGCTTGAGCTATTGACTTACAAGGTACTATTTTTAATTGCAATAACTTCAGCAAGAAGAATTTCTGAGTTAGCAGCCTTATCTGTAAGGGGAGATTTGTGTGTTGTTCACTCTGACAGAGTAGTTCTCAGGCTGGACCCAACGTTTGTGCCAAAAATCAACACTTACTTTCATAGGGCACAGGAGATTGTTTTGCCAAGTTTTTTCCAATCTCCAACTAATGAGGATGAACAGAGGTGGCATCTATTAGATGTTAGGAGATCATTACTCGTTTACATTGAACGCACAAGTAGTTTCAGACGAACGGAGGCATTATTCGTGTCCTTCAAACCCTTCTCCATGGGTAACAAGGCTTCCTCTTTTATGGTGGGACGCTGGCTTCGGGCAGCTATTACTAAGGCATATGAGAGTCTATCATTGCCCATACCGAGCGGTCTCACAGCACACTCAACCCGCAGTGCTGCCACTACTGCGGCATGGCATGGTCGGGCTACAATTGAGGAAGTATGTAAGGCAGCAACATGGTCAATGTTAACACCGTTTGTCAAACATTATAAATTGGACATTTACGCCTCTGAGGAGGCGGAATTTGGAAGGCGTGTCTTACAGCAGGTGGTAAGAGACACAAGTTCTTCTGTTTAACAAGCAATTGACCCACCCTGGGACGTAAATACTTTGGTATGTCCCATTCTATGGAGGCTAGCTCCGCCCAGTATGGAGAAAGGGCGTTGTATACTTACCTGAACGCCCCTTCTCGTGGGGCGGAGCTAGCCTCCACGTCCCTCCCTATGAATTATATAAAGTAGGATTGAGGGTTGTTATTACATTTATTTCTTTAAGTTACCATTACTGTTTATAAAAGTATTGAACAAGGTTATGTTTATGAGTTAAAGGTAACATTGTTGGTTATAACAACATCAAACACAGTTATTTGTTGAAAGATGATGATACCATGTTAAGTCAGTTTATTAAATAAGACTATTACAAAATGTTATAAAGTTTGTTAGTCAACATGTGCAAATTCATGTGATTTAAATAAAGTTGTTTAAACTTGGGAAAGCACGCTGAGATTGACCTTTGTCCCTCGTAAAAGAGGGGGTGCTGAGGCACAGGGGGTCTTATTTATAGCTTTGGAATCTCGGTCCTGATTGGCTGGAGGGCAGATTTAACCCATTCTATGGAGGCTAGCTCCGCCCCACGAGAAGGGGCGTTCAGGTAAGTATACAACGCCCTTTCTGAGATCTCCAGATTTATAATACTTATGATGAATAGCAAGAGGCTCACTAATATTACATTTAAAGTTAGGAACTTTGCATACTGCCAGTGGAAGTAGCATTAATATCAATAACGCCGAAGTTATCATCTTATGTGGAACTTTCTGGCTAGAGAAATGAAAGCAAAGTCAGTGATCTCTGTCTAGCACAAGGTCTCGGTCTAGCTTGACTGGTTGCTGAGTATGAGAATTGAAGCCATGATAGTTCTCTGCAAATTATCTCCAGTGCATTAAGAATTACAGATCTCATGTTAGTTTTAAATGTTTTGATACTGATTTGTTATTTTTTTCTTTCAATAGATTAGCACTCCCCAAGGATCTGGAGAAGTCAACTTTATAATTGCAGGAGCAAACATTATAATTACATTATTTTAGAGCAATGGTTTTCTTTTTTTTTAGAAAATGGGAGCACATTGCCTGGATTTGAACAAAAGTAAATTTTGATTCTTCTTCCATAGGATAGAAAATGCATATTTTCTATGCTATGGGGAAAAAAATACAGGGCTACAAAAAAAGGGGGTTGTGGCAGGAATGAAACATTTCCTAAACCATTCAGTTTACAACGTACTGTATTTTTCTGTCTATAAGTCGCCCCCATGTTTCATGTAGTTTTTTTGTAGTAAGCACACTACAAGCTATCGCTGTGCAGAAGCCATCTTGTTAGAGTGAATAATACAACAAGAACAGGAAATGCATCACAGGAACAATAGAGATGAAACCTAGAGTGGCAATATGATACAGGAAACAGCTATAATAGAGAGGAATGATAGAGCTACATATAATATAGAGGCTCATCCAGCATGTGCGGCCTTCTCAGCCTCCTGTGTATAAGACGCCCCTCTATTTTCAAATAAGGAGGCTAAAACATATGAAGAACGGTTGCAGGAACTGGGTATGTCTAGTTTAATGAAAAGAAGGACCAGGGGTGACATGATAGCAGTGTTCCAATATCTCAGGGGTCGCCACAAAGAAGAGGGAGTCAAACTTTTCTCCAAGGCACCTGGGGGTAGAACAAGAAGCAATGGGTGGAAACTAATCAAGGAGAGAAGCAACTTAGAACTAAGGAGAAATTTCCTGACAGTTAGAACAATTAATCAGTGGAACAGCTTACCTCCAGAAGTTGTGAATGCTCCAACACTAGACATTTTTAAGAAGATGTTGGATAACCATCTGTCTGAAGTAGTGTAGGGTTTCCTACGTAAGCAGGGGGTTGGACTAGAAGACCTCCAAGGTCCCTTCCAACTCTGTTATTATTATTATTATTATTAAATATTTTAAAGAAAAAGTAGCGTCTTATACATGGAAAAATATGGTATATGTGTGTGTGTTTGTATGTATGTGAGTGCATGCGCATGCATGTATAGTGGTGCCATAATACTTTTCAGGTTCTAAACTGAACCTAATTTTCAAAATCCAGAAAATAACCTGCAGTGTCCTAATACAAGAGAGATTTACGATTGCCATTTCAAGAGGAATATGTCTATCTGGGTGATTTACCATCAATCGTATTCATACAGCTGGAAGTTACAGGAACCTTCTGGATATAATTCATGCTACATGCATTGGCTGGACAATGAATATGAAGAAAGGAACATTTACATGTACATTGAAGTGTGTCAGGGATGGGTTCTAACTTACCTCGCTGTCAGTTTGCTTCCTCCCATGCCACGTGGCCCCAGCTCATAGGCACACAAGCAAAGTGCCCACACTCATGCGCAGTGGCAAAAAAAAAAAAAAACCAAAAAGAGCCCCAAACAAGGTGGTGACTGCATGCACAGTGCTGAAAACTTGGCTTCTGCGCATGTGCAGAAGAAAAAAAATTGGGAAAAAAATTCAAAAAAAAAAAAAGATGGCGGCGCCCACGGACCGGCACTGACTGAACCGGTTCCGTGACATCATTGTGAAGTCACCAGCGGGTTGCTACAGGTTCGGGCAAACTGGTCCAAACCGGGAGGAACCCACCTCTGATGTGTGCATATATGTTATAATGGTATAGGGAAAAACAGAGATAAATTAGTTGTCCCTCTACATATATAGAGTAGCAGTTTCTTCTGCCCAGAGTGGAATAGTGTTACAACTTGCATTCTGTTCATCCTAAATATTTATATTAAGGTGGCATAGAAATTACTTCTATTCTTTGTCTTTTGTATGATGAACAGAAACACATTTCACATTAATTTCTGCTGTAATAGAACACACATCAAAATCTGAAAATGGGGGAGCAGCCACACAATACAAATGGTATCTTAAATCAGTGAGGATGGGCGAAAAAAACCCAATGGAGTTGGCCAACTGTTTGGTCATCCATCTTTTGGTCCATCCTGGATCCTGATTTGATAGCAATAAGTGCTTGAACCAGTATGATGTGTTTGGTTAAGATGTGCAAGAAACCACTTCTGAAAAGATGTCAAAGCAGGGAGATCATCCCAGATGACCTGATACCTTTCTCAAACTTCCTCCCCCGCAGCCTGCCTGGGCTATGAAATGCATACAACTATGCATAGATTAGTACAGGATTAGTTTGCCGCCTTAGAATTAGGAAACTGGTATGTGGCACCAATAGCAATAGCATTTAGATTTCTATATCACCCCATAGTGCTTTATAGCTCTCTCTGGGTGGTTTACAATGTCAGCATTATTCTGGGTCCTCATTTTACTGACCTTGGAAGGACGGAAGGCTGAGTCAACCTTGAACTCCATCAGGATTGAACTCCAGGCTGTGGGCAGAGTTTCCTTGTAATGCTGCATTTAACCACTGTGCCACCACGGTTCAAAGTTTACCCAATGTGATATTGTATATGTTCTCTTTGTCAGGCCTGGAAGCCATCTTTTACCTTTTTGTATTCAGGCCTGCCACATTTTCTACCGTGGGAAAATGGGAGGGGGGATTATATGGAGTAGGTGATATGTAGTAGTATAAATAACATTCTTTCCAGAAAGTCAAGGCCCGGCAGCTGCGAGGAAGTGACGGGGAAGCATCTTCAGTTTTGGATGGTGCCTGATGGACATGTGGGTCCCTGTACGCAGGGACTTGAACTTTCGTTTGGGTGGGGAAAACCTGGAAGCTTTCAGATTCGGGTTTTCCCAGATGTTGCCAACATGGCATATGTAATAAATTGGAACTTTTAGGAACTTCTAGCCTCAGAATCTTGTTCTGTTGGGGGTGTTTATTGGAACACTGACACTCTTACTATATTTCTCGCTGCAGTTATGATTCCTTGTGTTACGTTTTTCTAAAAACAAGATAAAATCCTTTTTGCTTTTTTAAGACCATTATCTTACGGCTTTTTCTCTATATGGACATGAATTAACCTATACATAGTGTAGAAAGTTAGCGCCCACCCCTATTAGAAGAATGAAATGTTTTAGGAAATATTAAAAAGGCAGAATGTTATATTTTCCCTAAAGGAGAAGCATGTTTCTAAAGACAGAAACTTATAGCCTCAGCTCTCTGCCCCAAGTAGAAACTAAGGGACCAACTTTTAGAAATACAGTGATCCATTCAAGACAGGATTAAAACCCCAAGGAAGCCAGCATCTAGGATTAATTATATTTGTTAAACAAGATTAAAAAAAACCCCAACTCATTGCCAGCTTTTGGGAGACAAACTAATTAAAATCAAATAACAAAATACACAGAAATTGTAGAACAAACTGTATAAAAATCCATGTACTCATCAAACCAAGTGGTCAGCTGCCCAGGACCTCAAACCCATGTGGTCCTGTTCATCAATAAACCATCTTTCCTATCAGCCTCCATGTTTCCAGTGTCTTTCTCCCCACTTGGAACTGAACCAGATGGATATTTCTTCCAACAATTGGAAATTATCCCATAGGAAACAGAATGAAGAAGGAAATAAGTAAAATGCACCAAGAATCATATTTCTCCCAATTTTACTGAACATTCTCAAAAGTTACAACTGTGAAATGCAAGCTGTTCAACTAATACTGCACAGATGTTGAACTGAGCTGTGAAAATTATGTTAAGGGTACTAGAATCTGCTATGAAACCATTGCTGTTGGATTAAATATATGTATGCATTCCTAATACCCAAAAAAAACAAAATCCAATTATTTATTAAGTAGTTGAGTCTAAAAATCTAAAGCCAATCAAATAATAATTAGTTTCCAATTAATGACAAATAATTATTAAAGCTATAATAAAAAGCAATCGAAGAAGAAACAGTAAAAAAGTTTGAAATTTTTGTATGTTGTTGAATTCAATAAGAGAAAAGCAAATAATCCAGGCATACTTGCCTGGATTATATTTGTATATTTGTTTTATATGTTGCTGTGAGACCTTCCCAAGTGGTCTCGAAGACAATTGTAGCAGCAAATTGGCTTCCCTTCTTTTGTAGATTTTCTATATCCAGGGCTGCATTTATGGTTACACAGAGAAAGAGGATGGATCTCTGTATGAATGAAAGAAGAGGATATGTAGTTTCAGAAAATATTTCTCACAATATTCTTCATATAGTTAGTTCAGGAGCAAGAATGTATATTGTTGTTGGTTTGACAAATAGTGTGTAAAAGTGAGGCTAAGTGAGGCTTAATCACCTCAAGTGAAGTGATCAAATCTCACTTAGCCTCATTTTTTGAGAGAATTATGCATAGAAGACATTCCTAGAAAGTCTATTATTTAAATTCAGGGAGTAGATAGAACAACTTTAGTATCCCAACAATAAACAATAAACATCCTCACCTGATTAAATGGGCTGGGCTATGTGAAGTTATCAACAAAAGTTGTGAAAAAAGTTGTTTTCAGGAGTAAAGGGATTGACGTTTCCTACTTTTTACCTTGATAAATGACAGATTTGGGAATGTGATCCAATTGAAAACATCAAATCCAGCTATTAATTCTCAATTTGAATCAAAAGAAATTTCATTTCCAGCACTATTTTTGAATGAGACTCTTTTTAGATAATGATGGAGCTAAATTGAAATAGAAAAACTCAAAATAGTAAAAAAAAATAAGTTAGTTATTGATATTGATAACTAATACAAAGCTGAGCATTTATAGGGTATTCATATCTACAGTTTCCCTTCATGCATGATGCTTTAAAAATGTTATGCCTGCTGGTTTTAATTATGATACATTTCCATATGGCAGGACCTCCAATTACATTCAGACAGAATAGCCAATGTAAATGATCTTTGGAGCTTTAGTTCCAAAGCTGGATAAATGAATGAATTTATTAATTGCTCTATTAATACTGGTGTAAAATATGGGTTTATCTGGTTCAAGTAATCAGTTCCTGAAGGGTAAGTACATATGCTCAATATCCTAAACATTGGACCAATTTATGTCCCTTGGATGATCTTTTTTTGACATCTTCCACCTCCCAACACTTAGATGGCATATGAAAATATAATTGTTCTCTCTAAAACTATAACATCTGTTCCTTATCTCTATTTGTCATGCCAAGTCTGCTTACATATTAAGCAACTCCAAATAATAACTCACTTATTCCTTATTTCCTCTGTTCTCTGTTTTGCTAGTTGCAGAAATATATATGGTGACTTTGGAATTGCTCACATGGAATCTGACCCTAAACTGGTCAATAGTTGTACTTCGAATATGACTGAAAAGACAGGGCAGAGACCAGGGGTAAAATTCAAAATTTTTCCCTACCTGTTCTGTGGGTGTGGCTTGGTGGGCATGGCAGCGGAAGGATACTGCAAAATCACCATTCCCACCCCACTCTGCGGCCAGCCAGAGGTGGTATTTTCCAGTTCTCTGAACTACTCAAAATTTCCGCTACCGGTTCTCCAGAACCTGTCAGAACCTGCTGAATTTCACCCCTGGCAGAGACAGAAAAGTATCCATTGAGATTTAGAACATGAGTGTCTTTAAAACAATGGTTCCCAACCTTTCCAGCTTTGTGGACCAGGGGCAACAGCGGGGGGGGGGGGCAGAGGGAATGGTATCAGTATCAGTAATAGGCATGCATGCAAATGTGCACACCTCCATTTTCATGAGCAGTAGGTGCACACACACACACCACTTGCACAAATGGAGCTTCACACACGAGTGCATGCACCTGCTACTGGTGCAAGTGGAACTGCACCAATGCACGCACTCACCTCTTACTTGTGTGGCCTGGTTCCAAATGGGCCATGGCCTGTGTAGAAAGTTAGCACCCACCCCTCTTCTAGAAGAATGAAATATTTTGAGAAATATTAAAAAGGCAGAATATTATATTTTCCTGGATGAGAAATGGAGAAACATGTTTTTAGAGGGAGAAAACAGCCCCCACCTTCCTTAATAGCCCATAGCACTTAAAAGGTAAAGTGATAGATAGCTCTATTCATAGGCAAAGCAAACACTGCAGGCAGAAATCCATTCAAGACAGGATATTTTGAAATTCCCTGCAGAAAGGTCTGAACAAAGGTAGGATTAGCCCTCAGCCACAATAGGAATTGCTCAACGCCCTTGCATTGCATCACTCTCAGAAACTTCAACCAGACTTAGCTCAGACAAACTCCTAGGATTTGTATTTTGCTATAGAGCCAGCTATGGCCCCCACATAATCCCTAGATGGCCCCATGGGAGTCTGACAACAGCCAATAGAACACATGTTCTTGCACAGGAACAGGAAGCTTAAGTGCAAAGTCCAAGAGAAGGTATACCCCCTGCGAGGGTCCACCTATCCCCTTCCAGTCAGGTTTATTGTTTTATATGTCTTGGTAGCGATTGGTGTATAATTTTCTTTTTTTATATATCCCTGACCAAGGGTCGCACCCCCTGCTTCACTTCTCTCTCTCTTTAGAGGCTTGATTTTATTTTTACAATATGCTCTGCAGGATTGTTTAAGATTCGCTTTATGTGAGAAATAGACAGACGTTGACACATTTCTTGAACAAACAAGAAAACTGTTTATTTAAATACAACTTCTCAGTAATTGTCAAGTGAATTTGTTACAGCCACAACCAGCTATTTAATTCTTTCTTTTCTCTTCTTCCCCTCAGAGACTCTCCTTGCTTTCCTGACTAAATCTAAGAAAATCCAATTCTTCTTTGTTTCTAAGCCTATAGATAAGAGCACGTTTCACCATTTATCTCTACCTACAAATTACACAATATATGTCTATCAATAAAGTTCCCTGACCCTGGCACCTGCTTCCCACAGAACTGCCTAGGGCAGGGGTGGCCAAACTGTGGTGCATGCGCCAAATGTGGCGCATTGGATGATTGCAAGTGGCACATTGCAATCATCCAACGGGCAGAAAAGGCTGACACTTATTATGCAGGAAAAAGGGGATTGGACAATAAGAAGGTCGGAATCACTTTCGCTCGCTAAAATTTAGCAAGCGAAAGTGATTCCAACCTTCTTATTGTCCGATCCCCTTCTTCCTGCATAATTCTGGAGAGTGCGCACAGTTTGAAGTCAAACTCCGGCAGTGACGAAACGAAGCGACAAAGTGGCTTTGGGAGGCAGCTGCAAGCGGCACCTCAGGCGCTTCCCCAACAAGACGCCGTTGCCGCGCCGCTCACGGGCAGTTCGGTGCAGCTTAGCTCTCCGCCCACTTGGCTGGCTGTCAATCATTCTCCCCTCCCAGCCACTCACTCACCCACCCATCAATCCACCTCGCGGCAGGGCAGGCGGGTGGGCTGGGAATTGTGGGAGACAAGAATGAGGGCAAAAGGAAAAGAAAGGAGGTGGGGGAGGGAGAGAGAGGGGGGAAGAGAGATGACGTAGCTATTTAGCTGCCTTTTTTCCATACCGCAATCCATTTAAGTGGGAACAGGACACACAGGCATGCGCGCCCCACACCGACCCGCGCTTCTAAATAGCTTGTGGTTTTTTGAGGTTCATGGGACTGATTTCCATCCCATCTTCTTCAGGATTAGTTCTCCTGCCAGCTCCCCAAATTTGGGCCATCAAAACTGATTTTCAACTAGGATTGATTTATGGTCTCAAACTTTTCTAGAATGAAAACTTCTCATCGTATCATGTATCAGGTCTTTTTTTGACACAAACAGTAAACTTTGGAGAGAAAGAATAAATGGGGGCTCTGACGCTTCCAGACAATGTAAAGTTATAGCTTTATATTACAGTGCACATTATCCTGAAGATACTGGCATTAGATTCATCACATTGTGACAAATAAGCCTCCCATAAAAGGAGATCTGCCAGAGACAAATTAGCCATATAGCGATGGATTCCTTGCGCCTACTTATTTTTTTTAATAGGTGTCATAACTGAACCCATCTTAATATTTTAAACATGTGCTTGAGTTGTATGGCCGCCCTGAGTCCTACGGGAGTGGGGCGACATACAAAAATAAATAAATAATAAATGGCGGATCTGAACTCGTCTGCGAAAAAATTTGGCAGATGGTATGCTTAAGGTTGGCCACCACTGGCCTAGTACCTATCTTCTCTCCTGTCAACTTCCCTCTTGGACAGTTAAACTCAGGCAGAGATTCACTATGAACCTTCCCTCTTTGGGTTACCACAAAACAGAGCTCTTCACAGCTCTTCTTACTAAACCTTCCCTCCTGGAAGTTACACACACAGACTGAGAGCTCTCCTCAGCTCTTCTTACTTAACCTTCCCTTTTTGGAAGTTACCACACAACAGAGCTTCTCTCAGCTCTACCTTCCCTCATAGAAGTTAATACAGACAGAGAGCTCCACATATCTCTCAACTGGGCCTTTTATAGTTCCTGGCCCTGCTATCTATGATCCGATTGGCTGTCTCTTATGATGTAATCTATCCCCACTCCCTTCTGGAACATTGGGATAAACACCTCCCCCTTTCTACTTACCATTCATTTTAAAAGCTGTTTGGCTCTATACTTACTTGCTTATATAATTCCTTTTAACAACATTTTAACTTTATACAACAACTTACTATTTTACATTCAGTACCTGTATGTGGGCACCACACCCCCCCACTCTCAACTCCATTTTGTCAGCTGCCCAGAACCCATGTGGTTCTGCTTCATCATTAAACCATCTTTCCAATCAGCCTCCATGTTTCCAGTGTCTTTCTCTCGGCTTGGAACTGAACGAGATGGATATTTCAACAATTGGTACCATTAATTGTCTCTTCTTGCTGTCCTTAAAGCAAGGAGAGCAGGGAGGAAAGCAAGGAGAGACAATTAATGAATATAAATGGATATTGAGATATTTCAAACTTTTTCAGATCACAACCAAACGATATTGAAACCCCAGTCTGTTTTGAAATCTTTGCTTGAGAGAGATCTTGCCGATGTAGTATAATTAGCCACAGTGGCGCAGTGGTTAGAGTGCAGTACTGCAGGCTACTTCTTCTGACTGCCGGCTGCCTGCAATTTGGCAGATTGAATCTTGCTGTTTCAAGGTTGACTCAGCCTTCCATCCTTCCGAGATATGTAAAATGAGGACCCAAATTTCTGGGGGCGATATGCTGACTCTGTAAACCACTTAGAGAGGGCTGTAAAAGCACTGTAAAAGCAATATATAAGTCTAAGTGCTATTGCTATGGCTATTGTGTCTTGTTCCTGTGCTCAGTTTTGCCATGGGGTATGACTTGTGATAGGAAACTGTGTTCCACAACTTCAGCTTAGTAGCAGAATTTAGTTGTTCCTCGCTCACTTTAAGCCTTTTACACAACTGTTTCTGTTTCAATTGATGACTGTGTTTCAGCCTACATATGAAATTGATGATCACTCACATCAGCTGGATATAACTGGTTACTCATACACCTGACTGTAATCCTAAAAAATCCCTGACATTGTGCAAGTGTGTAAGAATTTATGGTGTTTTGAACCCAAAGGGTGGTCGCACCAAATATTGATTTGATTTGGTTTTATCTTTTGTTCATTTACTTTCCATTTTGTTAATTGATAAAAATATTAACACTACTATTTCTGAAAACGTTTTCAATTTAAATAAATTTTGCATATCTGCTAACATTTTTGCATAGTACTGTACAGGATAGCCATTTTTTGGAATAAAATGTTGGAATTTTCCCTTCCATTGTCTTTCTAGAATTTTATTTTGAAAACTAACAAGTTTGGACTAGAAATCACATTTTCAATTTAAACTTTATTTTCTACAAAGGTAATTTATTTATTTATTTTGCACTGAATATTTTGGGGTCAAATATACAGTAGATAGCTCCAATATATATCTTTTAAAAAAGTGTATACACTCCTTATCCCAAAGGTGCTTTTTGAGGAGGCAACTGGACTTTCATGTTTTTAATTTGAAGGCATTTTGCTTCTCATCCAAGAAGCTTCTTCAGCTCTGACTGGATGGTGGGGAATGGAAGGATTTATATTCCTTGCAGACAGATGGTCATTTGCATTATTCAACAGTGAAGGGACACAGCACAGAAAACATCCTGCAGCCAAGAAGGGTCCACACCCATTTGCACTATTCAGGTTACCCTGAAGACACAGATAAATGTCCAAGTACCTCAACAGCTCTCTAAAAGAATGCAAATGACCAGCTGTCTGCAAGGAATATAAACCCTTCCATTCCCCACCATCCACTCAGAATTGAAGAACCTTCTTGGATGAGAAGTGAAACTTTATCTAAGAAAAAACAAGAAAGCTCAGTTGCCTCCTGAAAAGCACCTTTGGGACAACCATGACCTGGATGTCTGAGAATCTCCATATACCTTTTTCCACTGCTTAGATAAACAATAGGGTTCTCCTTCTTGCACATTGCATATGTTGCTGTTGATTATTTTGAAAAAAATGTTTAGCAAATTGGAAGAATCTCATTAAAATGAGGCTTGAACTAGAGTAAGACGCTTACCGAATAAATAGTAAAAAAAATGAGAAATCACTTTTATTATTTTATCAGCTGCTCCTTTCTGTTCAACTCGGGCCTCAGAACAATAATGTAGCATTTTGGGAAAAAGATACAGCCCAGTAGTCCTGCTGCAGAGGCCAAAATGGAGAAGACCTCCACAGCTACCGTGTACTTCCCCTTGGTGCTCAGATAGGTGGGAACAAATGACACCCAGACACTACAAAAAATAAACATGCTGAAGGTGATAAATTTGGCTTCATTAAAGCTATCTGGTAACTTCCTGGCTAGGAAGGCCACAGTGAAACTGATAAAGGTCAAGAACCCCATAAATCCTAGAACAATATAAAACATGATGATCGAACCTTCATTACATTCCAGGACAATTTCTTCAGCCACGGAATGCATGTCTGAATCCGGGAATGGGGGAGAAAATGCCAGCCACACACTGCAAAGGGTGACTTGCACCAGGGAGCAAGATGACACAATAGTGTTGGCTAGCCTTTTCCCTACCCATTTCCTCATTTTCGAACCTGGCTTGGTGGCCATGAAAGCAAGAATCACTATGGTTGTTTTGCCCAATATACAAGAAAGGGCCACAGAGAAAATGATGCCAAAAGAAGCTTGTCTCAAGATACATTTTACTTGGTTAGGTTGCCCAATGAAAAGCAAAATGCAAAGGAAAGAAAACAGGAGAGCAATGAGAAGCGTGTAAGTCAGGCTCCTGTTGTTGGCTTTGACAATGGGAGTTTCCTGGTGTTTAATGAAGATTCCCAGCACCACAACTGAGATGACAGAAAAGAAGTAAGCAACACTGGTCAAGATGATTCCCAAGGGTTCTTTGTAAGACAAGAAAGTTGTGAGTTTTTTGATGCAAAGTGCCCTGTCCTTGTTAGGATAGTTTTCTTCAGGACATAGGAAACAGTCATCTAAATCTGAAAGATGAAACAGAGTTGTCAAGCACATACACAGTTAGCTCAGTTTCCACCAACTTTCCAGAGAATTGTACTTCAGTCCTTGGAATTTCCAGACTATCTTCATACAGAGTGGAAAGTTGGGAAAGTCTAAGTTATTTTTTAAAGCGGTGGACCAGGAAAGTCCTATAACTAAATTGTCAGCCTTAGTGGTGCAGTGATTAAAATGCAGTATTGCAGGCAAACTCTGTCCACAGCTTGGAATTCGATCCTGATGGCGCTCAAGATTGACTCAGTCTTCCATCTTTCCAAGGTCAGAAAAATGAGGACCCAGATTGGTGGGGGCAAAATATACTGTAAATAATGCTTCTACATTGTAAACCACCCAGACAGTTCTGTTAAGTGCTTTGAGCCATGGTGGCGCAGTGGTTAAAGTGTAGTACTGCAGGCTACTTCTGCTGCCTGCTGGCTACCTCCAATTTGGCAATTCGAAACTCACCAGGCTCACCTGGTTGACTCAGCCTTCCATCCTTCCGAGGTGGGTAAAATGAGGATCCAAATTGTTGGGGGCACAATATGCTGACTCTGCAAACCACTTAGAGAGGGCTGTAAAGCACTGTAAAGCGGTATATAAGTCAAAGTGCTATTGCTATTGCTATGGAAGGCTATGGAAGCCTAAATGCTAATGCTAAATTGGGTGAGAATAGAACCCTGAAATGTAACTTTAATTAGTCAGATATCATTTGATTTTAAGTGCATGTTTAAAATTGAATTGAGCCTTGAACTTGAATATATCACTTCTGTTTTCCATATATTGATCTACCCTAGCCTGAATGATCCTTAGTATTGTTTTGTTAGCAGTGAAATGAAGGCTATTTTGGAACAGTTTGGAAATTCCTTTAAGTCTCCTGTTTTGATAATGGAATGCAGATTGACCTCCTCCAATCTCCAGATTGGCCTAAACCTTGTTTCTTCTAAGTATGAGGAATTTTAGCATTTCTGCTTCCCATGATTTTAGTATATTCTTTTGGTAATTCAATTTTTACCATTTTTGCTTTAAACTTTTTTTAAGCTTTAGCTTTCTATCTATTCACTTATTTATGTATTTTTAAATAAATATAATTTAGAAAGCCCTCATCTCACTCACAGAGTGAATCTTTCTAAAGTTCTTTTTCCTGGTTTTGCTTTTGAATTTTTCTTTGTAAAGCAAAGTTATAAACATTAAAAAAAATTCTTTTTATGAATCTTGTGCAGATCTGCCCCATATTCAGGTCCTCCCCCCCTATATTTTCTCCAAGAAAATAGTCACTATAAATATATAAGAGTAATAAGATAATTGATCTGGTTAAAAACCACAAAAATATCATACTTCCATACTCCATTTTCCAATCACCCTAAGGAAAATTTAGGGAAAAAAATTCAGATGACATTATAGTGATTCTGAGGTAAAAATTAATTCAAGTGCATTGGACCTTTTGTGAATTGGAATTGTCATCAAAATATCCCAATAAAAGAAACAGAAGACAACAACACAAACAATAATTCTTACTTTGAGATTCAGAGGTTTATTTCATGAGCAATTTGGAACATGAACAGCAATCATAACATTACTTACATCAACAATGTAAGGTCAATGAGGTCCAGAGACGATAGCTAGGTCGATCAAGGAATAGGTACGGCCAGTGGCCCCGAACTCATTACAGGACTTTATTTTTATACT
The DNA here is from genome assembly GCA_023053685.1 of Diadophis punctatus similis. Lineage (NCBI taxonomy): Eukaryota > Metazoa > Chordata > Lepidosauria > Squamata > Dipsadidae > Diadophis > Diadophis punctatus. The sequence goes on from JALIGW010000046.1 coordinate 3,808,507, forward strand.
CTTCTGCACGCATTTCACAACTTCCGTCCTTCCTTCCTTCCTTGTACTCTCATACTGACCATCAGTTAACACATACTTGTGTGTACACGTGAAATCTCCTACCATCTACCGAGGTGGCACAGTGGTTAAATGCAGCTACTGCAGGCTACTCCAGCTGACTGCTAGTTCAGCAGTTCAGCCGTTTAAATCTCACTGGCTCAAAGTTGACTCAGCCTTCCATCCTTCTGAGGTCGGTAAAATGAGGACCCAGATTGTTGGGGGCAATATGCTGAACTCTGTAAACCACTTAGAGAGGGCTGTCAAGCACTGTGAAGCGGTATATAAGTCTAAGTGCTATTGCTATTGCTATTGCCATCTGCTACTTTGAATTCCCTATTTCTCAATAACTTAATGTCCTTAATCCAAATTAGCTCCTGAAATGGTTTTCTTTGCAAATACACGTTATAAATTGCATTAGCACAGCACATTGCAAATATTACTTTATTCTTAAGCAATCATTTCGGCTAACTCTTATATTATATAGCAATTTATTTGAGGCCTACTATTAGTCTAAGGCCTATGTGATCCAGCCCTAGTTTTCTTCTTCTCCCAGAACCATGTTGATTTGGGACAATCCCATGGTTGTTGTTGCAACCATTTCTATCCCCAGGGTCTGTAGGGTAAATTCCCAGCCTCTGAAGCCTGGGTAGTGCTTTGAACCTATTGATCTTCACAACTAATAGATATCAACATTCTTGTATGACATTTCTTACCTGTCTGATTGGCAATTTTCCCTTCTGGACAACGAAGGCATTTGTAACAGCAAAATGGCTTCCCTTCTATTTTGATCTTGCTGTACCCCAAGGAGCAATGTTCATTGCACAAAGAAAGAGGTTGCGTCTGTAAATAAAAGAAAGAGCAATACAATTAAAATCAAAACATTAGCAATCTACTATGAATTGAGAAACCTTGAGAAATCATCTCCTCCTCCTCCTCCTCCTCCTCCTCCTCCTCCTCCTCCTCCTCCTCCTCCTCCTCTTCGTCTTCTTCTTCCTCCTCCTCCTCCTCCTCTTCTCCTCCTCCTCTCCTCCTCCTCCTCCTCCTAATCCTCCTCCTCTTCCTCCTCCTTCTCCTTCTCCTTCTCCTTCTCCTTCTTCTTCTCCTTCTTCTTCTCCTTCTTGATTAGAGTTATCAAACATTTTGTACAAGACTTGTGTTATCCCTTAAAATATTTTTCTGGCATAATGAGCCACACAAACTGAACTGTCTCTCATTCACCTGATATATCTCAAGGATTAGTGCTATTTATCTAATTAGCTCAGAAGTAGGAAGGACTATGTTGAGTTACTTTTCCCCCCTGCAAAATCAACTCAGCATCTAGAATATTGCTTTTCATGTACTTTTCTCACCACTGCAGTTTAAAATCTATCAGCAAATATCTGATACATTAATTTGTCCAGCTGCTGAAGCAATTATTTGGAGATCAGCTGCAGCATGACCATTGAACCATTCCTTGAAAAAAAACGAATAATAGGTACCTGTTTAAAAATGTTGGGCCAGACAATGTCATCCTCTGATAGAGAGAGAAGGTTTTCAAGTTGAGCTGATGGATTTACATTTCCAACTTTGATCCTAAGAAAGGATTGATTTGGGAAGGTGACCCAGTTGATAATATCAAAGCCAGTTGCAACCTTCCGATTCTGGTCAAAGAAAATTTTTTCTCCAGCACTGTTGTTAAATGAGACTTTGCTCAGGTAGTGATGAAGCTCAACAGAAGAACATGACCGTCATTAATAAAAGTGTACAAGAATGCCAAAAATCTACAGCAATATTGTTTCAGAGGATATTATTGTGTTATGAATGAAGACAAATATATGTATCCCAGGATAACGTTGCAGAATCCAATCTGGGTCGGTCATCAGAACCGGTTTAGTGTTCCAAGCTTTCAGATTAATGCTGAAGCCCATCCCCTCAGGGAACTTCTCTCTCACCATAATGTGTTCTCTGGACGATTCTATGTGTAGCATTCATGTGGTGCCTGGCCTTTTAGTTGTTGACAACTAAACTTAACAACTAACTCAACAACTAAAAAGCCACATAAATACTATAAAGCACATACTCTGCTAAAGAGAAGTTCCCTGAGGATGGGCTCCAGCATGAGTCTGAAAGCTGAGAAGACTAAACCTCTGCTCCAGTGACCGACCCAGATTGGATCCTGCAATATTACTGTGTTCCCGCAGTATTGTAATAATGCTACTGATATGATGATAATAGTACTAATTCCTCACTATTATCGACAGAAGCCAGAGACACAGATAAGTGCTAAGAAACTTAACAGTACTTTTTTATTGTCTATCATTCAGAGGTGCATGACACCATCAAGGGTGGAATTGAAAAATGTTAGCAACCGGTTCACTGCCCAGTTGCTAGGTGGGCGTGGCCATGGTGTCATGGCCTACTTGACCTCCTGTACCACAGTGGGGGGGATTTTTGCCCTACCCAGGCTCCAGAGCCTTTTCTCGAGCTTCCAGGAGGGTGAAAACGGCCTCCCCCGGGCTCTGGAGGCCTTCCGGTGACCAGAAACAGGCCTGTTTCCGGACTTCTGGTACTTCCAGTAGGCCTGTTGTTTGCCCTCCCACAGCATCCGCACATGCCCTGCATTTATCTGGCATCCAAAACGGGCCACGTGGTGACTCCTGGGAGGGGAGGGGAAAGGAGGGTGGGGTCAGCCAGTTCTTGAAACAACCGGTTCAGTGAACCAGATTAAAATTAACATCCGAACCAGTCTGAACCAGCTGAATCCCACCCCTGGACACCACTAGCAGTAGCACCATGTTCATCTCCTTACTATCATTTGGCATTCTCCTCTCCATTCTCCCCTCTGTCTACTCTTCTCTCTGTGTTCTAATTTTCATTCTCATGGCCAGAATAGCAATAGCAATAGCACTTAGACTTATATACCGCTTCATAGTGCTTTACAGCCCTCTCTAAGCGGTTTACAGAGTTCAGCATATTGCCTCCAACAATCTGGGTCCTCATTTTACCAACCTCAGAAGGATGGAAGGCTGAGTCAACCTTGAGCCTGGTGAGATTTGAACAGCTGAACTGCTGAACTGCAGTGCTGCATTTTAACCACTGCGCCACCTCGACTCTTAAAGCCACCAACATTTTGTCCTGTTCTTCCCTCTTATAGTTATGCATCCATCTTTAAACACAATTGACCTTTCAATATTCTCCACTATATTGTTGAGAGAGAAAATAGATGCATCATGCGAATTTTTCCAGAGAAAAGAATGCTTTTTTTGCACAATTCTTAAACAACTGGGAAGATGTTCCTTTTTATGGTCTTTCCTTATAATTTAATTAAATAATGACATGAAGGAGGAGACACAATAGTAGCAAGCCCACTTTGATCATCAGATTAAGTGTTGCATTGTTGCAAAACAGAACTGGAACCATTTTTAATAATACAAGAAGTCCATATAAAATATAAATATGAAAAGTAATCAAAATATCTGGAACAATTAATAAAAAACAACCAATCTAAGAGAAACCCACCATTTCATATGGGGTCTGAAGATGTGGACATTGTGATCCATCTACCGTATTTTTCGGAGTATAAGACGCACCTCCCCCCCCAAAAGAGGCTGAAAATTTGGGTGCATCTTATACTCGGAATGTAGCTTTTTCGAAGCTTTTTTTCTCAGCCCTAACGAGTTGCTTACGATCTTCCCTGCTTGCAGGATTTTTTTCATTCCTACTCTCTCCAAAGAAGTGTTTTTCCAGCCCTAAGTCTTTGCAGGCTTGTTTTCATTGCTGTTCCCTCCGAAAAAGGCTTTTTCAGCCCTAATCAGGCGATAAAATAATGTGCTGAAGCTGACCAGACTAAGGACGCTAGCCAGAGGAATACCTGGTAGGTAGATTTCCCCCCCCCTATTTTCCTCCCCCAAAACTAAGGGGAGTTTATACTCCGGTGCGTTTTATACTCCAAAAAATACAATAATTCATTTCTCCAACCTGGATAGGGTTGTAGATAGGGAAGCAATATCATCTTCTAGATTAATAAATACAGAAAATTACCTGCCACACTTGAGGATTCAGAGGGCTCTGTTTCCCTCTAGCCGCCATTGCTCTGTGTTTGGAGTGGGATGTAAGCATGGCATGGAGAGCATGTGCCACAGCATAGACTGCATTGTAGATGCTGTAGCTTTGCCCAGTCATGCTCAGTTCAAAAACAGAGTTTGGAAGGGTCTCCAGCTTCTCTTCCCCAGTGCAACTTTTGCCCGACTCTGGGTCTAAAGTGGATTTTGAGAAAGAACACCCGAATGCTTGTTCCCAAAAGACTCTTGATAAACTGTCTTCCTTTCCTGGAATGCTGTTTCCCATCTGAAGAAATCTATTGAATCCTATTAATTCTTTTGATGAAGCTGAAAAAGAAAGAGCCCCATGGATGAAGTCCATACTCCAATCTCTTTGAAATGGAACCGCAGTAGATTCCATCTGGGCTGGAAAAATCCAGACTTTGCCTTTTCTCTCAACCGTTGTGTCCCAATATTCTGAAACGGAGGAGATCATTCTGAAAAGAGCCATGAGCTGGTTTTCACAATATACAATCACAACATTGGACAAGCTGGTCATAATGGTTTCGTATGTTTTAAGAAAAGTATCCATTTTTTCTCCCACTCCACTGGAAAAAACTTCCACTAGAAGCTCTTCAATGTAAGCGAAGCAGATTCCTTTTTCAGAAAACAGGATCAGAACTTCCCGCAGAAATCTTTCACCAATCTCATTTGCTTGACAAATCACTCCAATCCAGGTCCACTTAAAATGGAGCAGCAACTGGAGGATCCCCATAATTTGGAGATCCTCGTTTGGAAACATCTGATGAAAGAAAGCTGCATGAATTACGTTATTGATCACTGGAGCTGAGCCATATGTGAGCTAATGGGGGGAAAAAAGGAAATAGAAAAAGGTGTGAGGGAATAGCCTTGAGATACAGAAGAAGCCTTAGACTGGACAACCTTCATGCAAAAGGTATTTTAATCTACAGAACGAAGGAGGCATGGGAAGCCTTTTAAGAAAGACCATTTAAATATGTCAAATCTTGGAAGGTTTTGCTAATGTAGTTTTATAATAAAGATAGAGCTGAAATGCATCATTGTGCTTCTTGCCTGGACTTGTCAGGTACAAAAGATCAGCACCACGCACATTAAATTACAATCAAACTGATTTATTACTCATGCCTATACACAAGAATCTAGTCTTAATAAAATTAATGGAATGCAAAAAGAGGTGGACTTAAACTGCTTGTGGGAACTTAATGACTCCAGGCTGATTCCTCTTTTGACCTGCCCCCAGGCTTTACCACCCCTTATTGTACAGGTTTACATCAAAGGGGCTAGCTTCAATCTTAAAAAAATACTTGAAATAAGTAAAGTATTTCTCCCCTGCTTTTCTTTCATTCATTCATTCATTCATTCATTCATTCATTCATTCATTCATTCATTCATTCATTTAGTCGTTTTTAGTACAAAAATTTAAGTACAAAAATTTAAAAATTTAAAAACCAAATCATTATTCAAACATGGGTGATTGATCTTAATTTCACCCCGCCTGCCAGAAGAGCCATGTTTTCACGGCTTTACGGAAGGCCAGTAGGGTGGGGATAATCCGAATCCCTGGAGGGAATTGGTTCCAGAGAGACGGAGCTCCCACAGAGAAGGCCCTCTCCCGCGGTCCCACCAACCGGCATTGCTTGGTTGATGGGACTTGGAGGAGACCAACTCTGTGGGACCTAACCGGTCGTAGGGAGGTATGCAGTAGGATGTGGTCCCGAAGGTAACCCTTACTCTTTTGAGAACTAGGCAGGATCTTTTGTGAAATGTTTCCCACACCCCTTTTCCTTCTATAGACTGATGCTCTTGATGGTTATCTAGTCTGCAGCTCTTCCTCTCATCTCCCAAAGTAATTAACTCAAATACAATTAAAGTATGTCATATAATTTATCAATTTTAAACCTTGCAAATTCATATTGATGCTTTGATTTTTAAGACTTTTTCATACCCATTAAGTGTCTTCCTGTCATTTATTTGAAGCTAAAGGCACCACACAGAAACCATTGTATTAAAAAAAATTATGATGTAGTTTGATCACCTTCAGTGTGAGCAGAATGTGTTAGGTCTGGAAAAATAATTTACTATGATGTAGATAGCCTTTTTCTGTGTTGCATCAGAAAAGCCTAAATTATTGATACAGTAGATGTTCAGGATTGATATACTGTATTTTTTGGAGTTAAGACGCACCGGAGTATAAGACGCACCTTATAGTTTTGGGGGAGGAAAAAAAGGAAAATAGGCCTCTGCCTCCCAGCAATTTGCCAAACAGCAAACAGCAAACAGCAAACAGTACAGATGAAATACACTGTTTGCTGTGTAGTTCTGTGCATGTGTGTCTGACCCATAGAAATAGCAAAGAATTGGAGAAATGTACATTATCGAAGTATATTAATGCCAGAAAGTTTTCTTAAATGTAGTCACACTAACTCCTCCCAATTATTTAAATAGATCTACTCCAAACATGACTAAGTCAGGATTTTAACTCAGCTGCCTTATCTTAATACTAAACAGGACAGTGTTACATTTCAGATTATACTTTTACAGATCTTTAAATTTGATGTGGCTTTCTGGAAGTATAGTTATTCTCAGCTATTTAAAAGAAGATACAATAGCACTGGGCCTCTTCAGATCAAGCATTTATTTTAAAAAGCTTCTTCATTTTGTTAAGTTGTCTAGAACAATAATAAAGCAGTCTTTAAGAAAAAGTCTAATCATTTGAATATTCTATAGACATTTATAGTTATTGACTTACCTCCTTGCAGTTTCATCAGTCAAACATCGCCAGCAGTTCACCTCCTGGCAATTTGCCTCCTTGCTGCTAGTTTCACTTTCAGTTCTAGCACATGGCCTGCCTGTGCTGAATTAGCTGTAGGTCGGGAGGCTGATAATCAGTTTCTTGTGCTACTCAGGCTCTGTTCTGTTTGCTGCAAGAAGGTAAATTGCTGGGAGGCAGAGGCCAAAGGGTGGGTGTGGCAGGGTGTGGCTACATTCAATGTATAAGACGCACCCAAGTTTTCACCCTCTTTTGGGGGGTAAAAAGGTGCGTCTTATACTCCAAAAAATACAGGTAATCAATGGTAAGAGCTCTGTTATTCAGGAATTTATTGATAGAACATTCACTATCCCTACCTTCCTAAATTAATTGAAACTTTAGCCTCTAGTTCTTTTCAAATTATGCCACAGCATAACTGATGCTGAAAGACCCCATTCTTCAGCACTTTTAACCAGACAAAATTGAAGGGATGAAATGACTGACAAAATATTCTGTTGGCAGAATTTGATGATCTACTGTATGTAGCCATATCTCCATAATGTAGACTGTTTCACTGCTTAGTGTGAAGGAGTTCCCAGTCCCTTGGGGCTGAGGGACATGTGTATATAAAATTTGAAAGGATATTAAGAGTGCCTTCAAATAATGTCAGGCATAAGAGTAAGGTTAGGGGAGGCCTTTTGTTCATTCACAAAATATGTATTTCTGACAAGATAAATGAATAAGGTTTTAATTATCTGCGTCTTCTGTTTGAGGATGAAAGATTTTCTACCTTTGATGTGTTTTTTTAATAAGTGAATAACATAGGGAATGTGCAGAAGAGCATTCTAGTTATTGGCCTTCCTTCCTTCCTTCCTTCCTTCCTTCCTTCCTTCCTTCCTTCCTTCCTTCCTTCCTTCCATCCATCCATCCATCCATCCATCTATCCCAATGCAGCTATATTTTTGATATAGAAATGCTGGGGAAAGTGTTTCAGTGTGCACTGTATACATTGCTTCCAGCAAGCATGTACTTTCATAGAAAAAAATATTGATAATCCTGATAATCACTACTGGTATGTATTTATTAGTAGTTAACAACAGAAGAGATCTGGCATTGAATTAATGCTCCAGTCCATTATTACCATTGGACTGTATATCTTCCAAATTTTATGAATGATACTAGCTGCCTTCTAGGTTTAATTCCCAACTATCTTTTCAAAGGTGATAATGGGCTCCTGCTACAGATTCGTCTGAGGGAATGGGAGAGGAAGGAAATGACTTCATTGATGTTTTGTGAAAAGTTCATTGAGTTTTTAAATGAAAATTTTCCTAGCTTCAATAGATCAGCCACTTCTACATCTGTCTGCAGTGATTGGACTATGTGATGGATTGATGGATGCAGGGGGTGGATTTGGGGTTTTGATTTACTGAGGAAAAACCTGGAAATCTCAGATTTGGGTTTTCCCAGATGTGCCAGTATACCTACTCTAATAAATGGGAACTTTGAGGAAATGTCTTTCTCAGAGTTTTTAATTGGAGTTGGGTTCTTCTGGAATGCTGACATTCTGGTTGCCATTCGTTACAACAAACAGAAGAAATGTCATTAAAAAGAAAGTCACAAATCAATAACATTTCTGCTTTTTCTTTCATGAACAGGCCTTACCTGTGGAATTTTGTAAACGCTCAGGATGTCTGCCATAACTTGAGAGATATGAGAGTTGGGTCCAGCAATAACACAAACTGAGTTTTGGTGGATGCTGCATTTGTAATTGGGAACAAATCTGTCATGTGAAGAAAGAAGCTCCATAGAAGCCAGGTAGGTCCATGTTGCCATAAAATAACTGTTAGATATCCCGAAGCCCAGAGTGATGTTTGGCAAGATCTGAGGGTTTTCATTGATTTCCTTGACAGCAAAGATCAAGGAGAAGATATGCAGGTGATTCTGTAGAAACATACTTCAAGGGAGATTAATGCCTCTGTCATAATACTTGCATTTCCACACAGATAATTTGTTACATATCAAATTAAAAATCTTTGTAAATATCAAGGTACAAAAATTAGACTGTATCCCCCCACCCCACCCTGACTGCTCTTTAGAAGGTCAAATCCTGAAGGTTAAACTCAAATACTTTGGCCACCTAATGAGAAGGAAGGACTCACTGGAGAAGAGCCTAATGCTGGGAAAGGCAAAAGAAGAAGGGGACGACAGAGAATGAGATGGCTGGATGGAGTCACTGAAGCAGTCAGCATGAACTTAAATGGACTCTGGAGGATGGTAGAGGACAGGAAGGCCTGGAGGAATGTTGTCCATGTGGTCGCGATGGGTCGGACACTACTTCGCAACTAACAACAACATCCCCCACCCCAAGGAATAACTGGAAAATACTTGTCCTTTGCTGTTCCATAAAGTTGAATACAGAATCAGCTCATTTGCAAATAACATGTTTGGTATCCATTTCTTTGAGATAGGTCAATTATCTATACATTTTTTTTCTAGCATTGGGCTATTTCAATCATTTTGAAAGATTAAATGTTGTGTATTGAACCATATTAGAAATGGCAATATATAAAACATTGAAAGGAAACGTTGTCAGTGCCTAAGAAGTCCTTTCTTTCATATCAAGGTTTTTTTGACAGCAGAAAAGTAATCACATAGGTGAGTTAGACTGCAAAACTGCCAAGGTGAACTTCAATTGAAGATGCAACATTCTTTCTACATACTGTATAAGGTGAAGACCAAAGCATTGTGCTTCCATGTTTATGTTTTCTATATGGTCACACTTAAAAGAATTCTGTCTCTCACCTTCCCTTCTTCCCACTTTATACTGGTATAGTTAAACTCATTTCTCAACATAAGAATCTCATGCAATAATCAATGAACTTATTTTTGTAGCTAGAAATGTAGTTTTTGCTGCAAAAGATTGATTCAGGTGTTCTTCTCGAAGCAAAACATTTGCCATTTGTGCTACTGCTTTGCTTATAGTCATTTCATAAAATTATTCTGCTTGTTTGTTGCCTCTAAATTAATTAAATCTTTTCCTAATCCTTCTTTAAAGCATTTTTCTAGCTGGTTTTCTAGCATGGAGGAAGGAAATTAATTTTCCCTAGAAGCCATATGAGAAAATGGGACTATTGTGGAGAGCTGAACCAATAGGACCAACACATTACTGTGAAAGTGTGTAGGTACAGGTGCAAGGACATATATAAATTGAAAAAGAAATAGCTGTTGCCTTCAAAATAAAAATGCAGTGTACTGCACGCATGGCATATACTTATTTACGTTTGATTTCTAATTTCTAATTAATCTCATGTGGGCCATGCAGGGACAGCCAAAGGACTGAATGTGGCCCAAGGGGCATAAAATACCCAGGTCTGCTCTAGCAGCATTCCATACCCCACCCCTTCACACACACCCCAAAAAGATCCTCTGTGAGGATCTTTTGATATGTGTCTGATTAAACAGTATATGGACTGGAAAGGTCTATGAGATAAAAATTTGCATAGACTTTAAAGTATCCTTCAAAATCACAAAGTTTGGTTGAGCCTCTGACATATACAGTATATGTTTTACTTCACTGATGAATTCCAGCCAGACTCAATCGATCAAGAGAAAAATATGATTGTTTGCATACCTACATACTATTGTTGAATTGGTGTGCCATGGAAGTTTGGAATAGAAAATACTGGGAAACCAGGAAGCAGGGAATGGGGGGAAACTGCAATATCTGTTAAGTGAGACCAAGGCAAGTGCAGTTCTGTAAATTTTATGAAGTTGAAGAAATTGGAAGAAAAGGACTGTCTTTAAGCAACGATTATGCAGTATGCAATAAGAAGAATAGACTCTCTGAGCAGTGGAAAGATAACTAAAAGGAGTTGAATTTTAAATTTCAATCATTTCTGCCCTCCCAAAACACACTGACCCATTTTCCAGCCATATTTGAGTGTTGGTAGAATTAAGAATAATATCTACATACATGGGATCATCATCAAGAAGTTCTTCAGATGGAATTGTTTTGAAAGTTATCAAATTAGACATCACATAGATCAGGGAAATAATTCCACCAATGTTGAAATCACCTGAATGATAAGACTTGTATTTAATACTAGGGTTGTTGTTGTTGGTGCATTTAGCATCATGGCACATGATCTTAGGAAGCCATATTATCACCCATGAAGTATAACATAGCAAAACACAGCTGTCCTTTGCCCAAATGACCATTGATGTGGCTTGTAGATATGTGATTTGAATTCAGATCTGTTTTTCGGGGTTGATCTGAATGCAGAAATGTATAGCCAAAGCAGTTAGACTCATGTAGTCTTCCTGTTCAAGCTACTTGAATGTGTTTAGGAACAAGGAATATTAATAACAGTAGTCTTGGTTGCGTTCCTGTTTTGCTCTGCTCTTTGGAAGTCCCTAGGGTCCAGAGGAATAGAATTAAACAGGGTCAATTATGGCGTGCAACCTCTGTTGCTCAGCTCTTTCTGAAATTCATCTCACTTTGGTGTAAATGATTTGTGGCTTTCGGTGTAGCAGCAAGGGGGGGAATAGATTGCAGTCAAGGGCTCAGAAGGTCACAGAAAATGAATTACTAACATAAGGAGTGAAAAAGAATGAGTTTGCCAGCTTTGTACTGGTACCAATGGCATGACATGGAAGTCAGTTTTACATTTAGAATATGCTTTCAAAATAGGAAAACAACAACGTTCAATCAAAAAGCTTCATTATTTGTCAAAAAACATACATGGTTTTAGGCCACCAAAAGTGTGTTACTCTTCCTTTAGCCAGCAATCCTTTAAATAATTGTAATAAAATGAGTTAATGTGACAAAATGTATGTTCAGCATTATTGTTGTTATGGTTGATCAATTCAGCCTTGACTCGTGGTGTTAATAAGAACAGGTCCATGGAGTTTTCTTCATAACACTTTCAGAAGTTATTTGGCATAGCAAATGGCAAGTGGGCACCATGCCAATACTGTATAAGAGAAAATGCAGGAGAAATGCCTAGAGTGGTACAGCCCTGTTGTACAAGCAGCACAGAGGTGGGACTCAGCAGGTTCTGACCAGTTCTGGAGAACCGGTAGCAGAAATTTTGAGTAGTTCGGAGAACCTCTAGATTGGACTACTGTAATGTGCTCTACATGGGGCTACCCTTGAAGAGTATCCCAAGACTTCAACTGGTGCAAAATGCGGCTGCGCGTGCTGTGGTGGGTGTCTCAAGATACACCCACGTAACACCCATACTCCACCAGCTGCTTTGGTTGCCCATTGGTCTCCGGGTGCAATTCAAGGTGTTGATTATCATCTTTAAAGCCCTACATGGCTTAGGTCCAGGTTACCTCTTGGATCGCATCCTACCTCATACTTCCCTTCGACCGGTTAAGTCCCACAGAATGGGTCTCCTCCGGGTCCCGTCAGCCAAACAATGCCGGCTGGCGGGGCCTAGGGGGAGGGCCTTCTCTGTAGGGGCCCCTGTTCTCTGGAACCAACTACCCCCAAGAGATCCGAATTATCCCCACCTTGCTGGCCTTCCGAAAAGCCATTAATACATGGCTCTTCCTGCAGGCAGGGTGATTTTGAGACAACTTTCCCCCATGTATGCATGGTTTTGTATGTCTTTTTAAAAACTCTTTTTAAATTGTTTTTAATAATTTTATTGTTTAGTTGTTCCTTAAATTGTTGTACGCCGCCCTGAGTCCTCAAGGAGTAGGGCGGCATAGAAGAACACTAAATAAATAAATAAATAAATAAATAAATAAATAAATAAATAAATAAATAAATAAATAAATAAATAAATAAATAAATAAATAAATAAATAAATAAACCGGTAAATACCACCTCTGACTGGCCCCACCCCCATCTCTTCTCTGCCTACTTGTCCCAGCTGATCGGGAGGAAATGGAGATTTTGCAGTAACCTTCCCCTGGAGTCGTGAGGGAATGGAGATTTTACAGTATCCTCCTCCTGGAGCGGGGTGGGAATGGAGATTTTACAGTATCCTTCCCCTGCTATGCCCACCAAGCCACGTCCACAGAACCGGTAGTAAAAAAAAATTGAATCCCACCACTGAAGCAGCACCCAACACCATTGACCACCTCGCTTTCCACTTTAATGTAAATAGCAAGTGCAATAAATGGAGGACCGAAGCAAAGATGGCAAGATACAATAAATGTGGACATGAAAAATGTCCAGTTAGACTTGGAGGCTGCATTTGATCGCACAATATGGTGCTCGTTGATCCAAAAAAAGCAGACCCTGCACTTCCAGGAAAAATTCGATGATGATGATGATGATGATGATGATGATCATGATGATGATCATGATCATGATCATGATCATGATCATGATGATTGCCCTAGTCTTCTTTCTCAACTTGAGAGGCAGTGACTAGCTCAGTTATCTAGTAAACCTATGTGACAAGCACAAATCAGAAACCACAGTTTTCCAGGTTTGGTCCAGTTGCCACGATCCAAGCTTTGGATGATTGAGTCTTCACTGATATATTGCAAGCCATTTTGGGGAGAAACCCCTGAAATTGGTATGGTAAGAGTTGGTACATTCCAACAATTCTCTGAATCTCTGCCTATGTAATTCTGCTCTAATTGATGAAGTTGCTTGGATGACCACAGTAATGTCTCAAAATTAACAATGTTTGGTCCAGTTGCCATGATCCAACCTTTAGACACCTTTGGCCTTGATGATTAAGTCTTCATTGATGTACCAGTTTCTTATCTAGCACTTTCAACCACTACACTAAATTGCTTTATTTACTATTGCTTTCCTAGATATTTGCAATATAAGAAGATTTCAGTTTGGCAGGTGGAATACAAGGAGAACAGCTATTCTCCATAATGGGCGGAGCTAGCCTCCAAGATTGGGATGATACAATCCAACAGCCAATCAGGACTGAGTCTGACTCTATAAAAGTTGTCCCCTCCTGTTGCACCCCCTCTTTCGACTCAGTCCTTGGCTACAGGATTGTGTCACCCCAACCTTGCAGGCTTTTATAATTCAACTCTTCTTCATCTCTTCTCTTCATCATCTACCACCGTGAGTGTGTTGTACCCCCAATCACTTGATTACATCTACTTGATTGTGAGGGGAAGGGCGACTGCCTTGCTGTGGGCCTAGGCCCGGCCTTGGCCTAGTTAGCCACCTTGGGTGGCTGGCTCCCTGATCCCTCGCGGCCTGGCTACCGACATCCACATCATAGTCACAGAAGCCTAGCGCTTGCGTGACTGACTGCCAGGGTGACATGTGTCACGTCTGCTGGGATTAGTGCTGACCGGGCTGCTGGACATCTCCCCGCAGAAGCCAAGCGCTTGAGCGGGGCCCTGCACTCTCCCGTCACCGTATCAGGGCTTTAATGCTAATTGCTGCCGGTGACCTAGGAATCAGCAGTCGCAGATTGTGTGGGCACTGAGGGGACCTTCGGAGACTTCAATTCGCGCGGATTTGGTGCCGCGGCCATTTTTGAACAACTGTCAGATTGTGAAGGCCGACTTCTTCTAACCGTCGACAACTGAGGCACGCAGGCGCGAACGTCTCCTCCCCCCTCCCACCCTCGGCAGCTTACCGCACAGCTCCTGATTGGAGGACCTCCGGGATAGCTGCCGTCAGTGCTGCTCTTCGGCGAGGCAGTCGGCACATGCGCAGAGGCGGCGCACCTTTGGGATCGCCGACGCTCAACGGCACCGATCCTTTCGAGCCGCTGAGCTCTTGGAGCCCTCACCGTCGGGCTGCCGCACACTCCAGCCCTCGGAAGAAGGCGGCTTCGTAGCGGGACCTGCAGCATTGGATTCGGGCAGCCGCTCGCATCGCTGATTGACAGGACCCGCCCTTCCTAACTGCGACTTCCGCTTCCGGCTTCGGTGGCCGCCTTCCCGATCGGCGCACGGAATCCACTGTTCGAGGAAACCACCTCCCAGGCCGAAGTGATCCCGGCGCCCAGGCTGTTTGTGGACTCTGTCATCAAACAGTGGCAGACACCCCAAGCGGGGGCCTTGCCTTCCGCCTTAGATAAAAGATATTTTAATGTCGCCCAGGCCCTGGCGGATCATCTTCCTATCCCGCCGGTCGACCCTCCAATTAAGGCGCTGTATACCACAGCCCAGATGCCAGGAGACTCGGAGGAGCTCCTGAGGCCGGAAGACCGACGGACGGAACAGGCGCTGCAGCGCGCGCACCAGGCGGCCGCTTGGGTGCTCAAGGCCTCTACCACCGCGTCATTTTTCTGTCGGATGTCGATACGTTGGCTCAACCTCCTGCTGGACCAGCTGCCGCCGTCCGACGACCGGGCCAGGCAAAATATTAACAAGCTGATGGCGGCGTCCCAATTTACCTCGGACGCCACCCTCCAGGCAGCCCGCTTCGCGGCCAGATCCATGGGAGCCAATGTTGTGGCGTGCCGAATGCATTGGCTGCGCAACTGGCCGGCGGACACCCAACATAAATGGCGCCTCGCCATCGCCCCAGTTAAGGGTCAGTCGCTCTTCGGGGACGCTTTGGAGCCATACTTGGTGGAGTCTAAAGATAAAAGGAAAATACTGCCCAACTGCACTCGCAAGGCGCAGAATAAAGCTTCCACCTCCATGACTCCCCCTGCTCCCACCTTCTCTCGGCGACCCTTTCGGGCCCCTTCGTATAACCAGGGCAGAAACCGTTACGGTGGGCGGCAGAATCAGGGGCAGGATAGGCGCAAAGATAACAACAAGCGGCCTTTTCAGGGGACAGGTGGTCGCCCCTACCGCTGCTACAAGTAGATGAGCCCGGTCCTCCCATTGGGGGTCGCCTGCGCCTCTTCACCAGGTGATGGGAGGACACTACCACCGATGCTTGGGTTCGTGAGACCGTGTCATCTGGTCTCGCCCTGGATTTCATCTCCACCCCCCCCCAGGATTCTTTCTGAGGTGCCCCCAGGCCTCTAATCCCCGGAAACGGTCGCTCATGCAGACCGCCATCCAGCACCTTCTGGACATTGATGCCATCAAGCGGGTGCCGGAGGACCAGTGGGGTCAGGGCTTCTATTCCATCTTGTTCCTCGTTGAGAAGTCCTCGGGTGGGTGGAGAGCCGTCCTCAACCTCAAGCATCTCAATAAATTTTTGAAATATAAAAAGTTTAAAATGCACACGTTGCAGTCTATTCTTGGTGGGATTCGGGAGGGGGACCTCATGTCATCAATTGACCTGACTGAGGCCTACCTTCACGTCCCTATCCGCCCCATGCATCAGCAGTTCCTGCGCTTCTGCTATAGGAATGAGCACTATCAATATACCGCTCTTCCATTTGGGCTGTCGTCTACCCCACGGGTATTTACCAAGATCCTGGCGGCCCTCGCGGCTGACCTTCGGTCATGCCCAATTAGGGTCCAATGTTACTTGGATGACATCCTCCTCCAGTCGTCCTCAGAGACACAGGTGGAGGCGGATATTCAGGTCACCCTGCGGGCTCTCGAGGACCATGGGTTTTCGGTCAACTTCGAGAAGAGCCACCTGTCGCCCACAACTAGAATCACACACTTGGGGGCGACCATCGATTCCCTGGAGTGCAGGGTCTATCTTTCTCAGGAGCGCCAGGATGGCTTGCGGGAACTCGTTCGCCAGGTCATGTGCCAGCGTCGGGTTCCTCTGAACCTGCTATCCTCCCTCCTGGGAAAGATGGTATCGGCCATTCACATCACACCTTGGGCCCAACTGCACTCCAGGGACCTACAATGGTTTATTTATTTATTTATTTATTTCTACGCTCTTATAGGCCACCCAATCCCGTAGGACTCAGAGCGCGTACAACATGGATAAGAAACGTACATTAAAAGCAATAATAACAATTTAAAATAACACAATATAAAAGCATTAACAAAACACCATTCATGGGGGAATCAGATCTCCTTGTTCACCCCGCCTGTCGGAAGAGCCATGTTTTCACAGCTTTACGGAAGGCCAGTAGAGTGGGGATGGTCCGGATCTCTGGTGGGAGTTGGTTCCAGAGGGACGGGGCTTCCACAGAGAAGGCCCTCCCCCGCGGCCCCGCCAACCGACATTGTTTGGCTGACGGGACCCGGAGGAGGCCCTCTCTGTGGGACCTAACTGGTCATAGGGAGGTATGTGGTAGGATGCGGTCCCGAAGGTAACCTGGCCCTGAGCCATGTAGGGCTTTAAAGGTCAAAACCAACACCTTAAATTGCGACTGGAGACTAATGGGCAACCAGTGCAGCTGGCGGAGGATGGGTGTTACGTGGGTGTATCTCTGTACACCCACCACAGCTCGCGCAGCTGCATTCTGCACCAATTGCAGTCTCCGGATGCTCTTCAAGGGTAGCCCCATGTAGAGCGCGTTACAGTAGTCTAGCCGTGAGGTGACAAGGGCATGAGTGACTGTGAGCAAAGCCTCCCTCTCCAAGTAGGGTCGCAATTGGTGCACGAGTCGAATCTGTGCAAAGGTCCCCCTAGCCACAGCTGATAGATGTTGATCCAATTTTAGCTGTGGATCTAGGAGGACACCCAAATTGCGAACCCGTTCTGAGGGAGTCAGTTTTTCTCCCCCGAGAACCAAGGAGGGGCAGTTGACAAAATCCCTGGGGGGGCAACATCCACAGCCACTCAGTCTTGTCAGGGTTGAGTTTGAGTCTATTCACTCCCATCCAGACCCTCACATCGTCCAGGCAGCGGCACATTACATCAACTGCTTCACTGAACTGACACGGGGTGGAGATGTACAACTGGGTATCATCAGCATACTGCTGATACCTCACCCCATGTCGTCGGATGATCTCACCCAGCGGTTTCATGTAGATGTTAAACAGGATGGGCGAGAGGACCGAACCCTGTGGCACCCCGCAAGTCAGGGGCCTAGGGGCCGACCTCTGCCCACCTGTCAACACCGACTGCGTCCTGTCAGAGAGGTAGGAGGAGAACCACTGTAGAACAGTGCCTCCCACTCCCATCTCCCCAAGACGACGCAGAAGGATACCATGGTCAATGGTATCGAAAGCTGCTGAGAGGTCAAGTAGCACCAGGATGGAGGAATAACCCCCATCCCGGGCTCGCCAGAGATCATCCATCAGCGCGACCAAAGCAGTCTCTGTACTGTAGCCGTGCCTGAAACCCGACTGAAAGGGATCCAGATAATCAGTATCCTCCAATAGCCGCAGGAGTTGGAGCGACACCACCTTCTCAACAACTTTACCCACAAAGGGTAAGTTGGAGACTGGACGGAAGTTCTTTAAATCCGCTGGGTCCAGGGAAGGCTTCTTGAGAAGGGGCCTCAGCTTTTAAGGGCTGTGGGATGGACCCCTCTCTCAAAGATGCGATTACAACCGCCTGGAGCCAGCCGCGTGTCACCTCCCTGCTGGCCGAAACCAGCCAGGAGGGACACGGGTCCAATAAACAAGTGGAGGCGCTCATCGCTCCTATGGCCTTGTCCACATCATCAGGAGTGACAGGCTCAAACTCCTCCCATATAACAGGACTAAGACTCGCTCCCGGCACCTCGGCTTGCCCTGTCCAAATGGAGTCCAGGTCTGTCCGAATCTGAACGACTTTGTCCGCCAGAAACTGAGAAAATTCCTCAGCTCTACCCTGCAAGGGGTCTTCAACTCCCTCCTTGGCTAGAAGGGAACGAGTCACCCTAAACAGGGCAGCTGGGCGGGAGTCGGCGGACGCAATAAGGGCGGAAAAATGCGAACATTTTGCTGCCCGTATCGCCACTAAGTAAGACTTAATGCAAGTTCTTAAAAGTGTCCGGTCAGACTCAGCTTTACTGGCTCTCCATCATCACTCTAGGTGTCTCTTTAGGCACTTCATCTCCCGGAGCTCCTCGGTAAACCAAGGAGCCTTCCTGGATCTGCTTCCACGGAGAGGCCGCAAAGGCGCAATCCGATCTAAAGCCCCCGTTGCCGCCCGATTCCAGGCATCTACTAGAGCCTCAGATGAATCGTGTACCAGGGATTCAGGTATTTCCCCAAGTTCCCTCTGAAATCCTTCAGATTCCATTAGGCGCCTGGGGCGGAACCACTTAATCGGTCCCGCCTCCTTGCGGTGGAGGAGTGGTGCCATGAAATCCAACCTCAGAAGGAAATGATCTGACCACAACAAGGGTACTGTGACTAAACCCCTCAGCCCCAGATCATCTCTCCACTGCCCCGAGAGAAACACAAGGTCAAGCGTGTGGCCTCCCTCATGAGTCGGACCCTGAACTACTTGGGTCAGGTCCATGGTTGTCATGGAAGCCATGAACTCCTGGACTGCCTCCGAGTTTTCGCCGGGCGATGGCAGGTTGAAGTCCCCCAGCACCATCAACCTGGGGAACTCAATCGCCAGCCCCCTACTGCCTCGAGCAGAACAGGCAGGGCGTTTGCCACGCAGCTAGGAGGCAAGTATGTCAGCAAAAGGCCCACCTGAACCCCTAAGTCCAACTTCAGAAGGAGCATCTCACACCCAACAATCTCCGGGGCAGGGATCCTTCGAGGATTTAGGTTCTGGCGAGCTATAATCGCCACTCCTCCACCCCTTCCCTGGGGTCGCGGCTGATGCTGCACTGAGAACCCGTCCGGGCATATTTCCGAGAGGGGCAACCCTCCTCCTGGCCTAGCCAGGTCTCAGTGATGCATGCCAGGTCCGCCCCCTCTTCCAGGATTAAATCCCGTACAAGGGGGGCCTTGTTAGTAATTGACCTGGCATTCAACAGCAGCAGCTTGAGCCCAGGGCCCTGACATCCCTGGTTACCAGGTCCTCGGGCTGAGCTAGATGGAACCAAACTGGAGGGGCCAGAACAAGAAATCGCTTGGAGACAGCGAGTTCTCGTTCCCCGAGAGCGGCCTACCCCTCTGCTCCCGCCATACCTACCTCTCCCTGTTATGACCGTAATACCCCCGTCCCCCATCCCACCAGAGATCCCCCCTCCCCCGTCACTGGCCCTCCCCTCCCCGACAGGCCATGCATACGATTCATAGTGAGCCTGGGGATGGACTGAAACCCCCCTCCGCTTCTGTTTCCACACTCAGCGGAGGGGGGCGGAGACCTGGCCCCCAGCTCACTCATTCTACCACAATCATTGACAAAATCTCAAAACCACAATCATAGCACATTCATAACCCAGACCTAACAACAACAATACTTCCGGGGGTAAAATTACAAGGTTAAAAATCAATAAGATCAAAAGGAGCATGTACAGGCAACCTCCAATCCAGTATAGCTTGGTTCTTAATCTTTGACTTAATCAAAGTCTTTGGTTTTTGTATTTCCCACAATCCATAGTTTATAGGACCTCTATACCAAGGTCTCCAGTAATCCTTGAGATGTTCCGGATAATCCTGTAATTGATTCCAGTCCTCCTTCGTAGTGCTGGGGGGATCCCCCAAGAGCGTTTTTTTCAGCGTTTTTTATGTTGCCTTTCCAACGGAAACACCAGAGCAACTCCTCGATGAAGGTCAGCCTCCCAGAGTCCGTCCGCCGATCCCTCCATTGGTGGCGCTCCCCAGCGCTCTCCCGGGGCGGTCCGATTCTCGAGCCCACCAGGGTCACGGTGCCCACCGACGCCAGTCTCCAGGGATGGGGAGCCCACACGCTGTCCCAGGTCGCCCAGGGAACCTGGTCCCTGGAGGAAACGTCATTCACAATCAATCTTCTGGAACTGAAGGCGGTGTTCCTGGCGCTACAGCAGTTCCGGGATGTCCTGGCAGACCGGCATGTACTTATACTCACCGATAATATCACGGCGAAGGCTCATGTCAACCGCCAAGGGGGTATGGTGTCCCGCCTTCTGATGGCGGAGGCCAAGGCCTTGGGCCTCTGGGCCGAGCGTCACCTCCTGTCGATCCGGGCGGAGCACATATCTGGGGTGTCGAATCACGCGGCGGATTGGCTCAGCCGCAACGAGGTGGACCCCGCAGAATGGAGTCTGCACCGGGACCTATTCAGGGAGATCTCGAGCAGATTCGGGCACCCAGTTATCGATCTCTTCGCAACGCCTCAGAACGCGAAGCTCCGCCGGTTCTTTTGTCGCTACAGGTCTCCCGCAGCGGAAGGCGTGGACGCCCTTCACTGCCCCTGGCCCAAGGACCTTATCTACGCCTTTCCTCCCCTTCCACTGATTCCACGGGTCATCAGGAAGGTCCTGGAAGAGGCAGCAGAGGTAATACTCTTGGCGCCCCACTGGCCGAGGCGGCCTTAGTTTGTGGACCTCCAGGCGATGTCAGTCAGCCCACCATGGCGGATCCCACCGACAGGGTCGTCGCTATCTCAGGGATCCATACGGCATCCGGACCCGAAATGGCTTCAACTGACCGCCTGGCGCTTGAGCGGCACACCCTGCAACATCGGGGAGTCCCGGAAAACATAATTCAAACGCTGCTGTTCTCTCATCGGGCATCCACGATGCGCATTTATGACTCCACTTGGAAGACGTTCTGCGCATGGTGCTCGCTCACTTCCGTTTGTCCGGTGGATCTCACGGTCATCGACATTTTGCGCTTTCTGCAAGCCGGTTTGGATAAAGGGTTGGCGCCCAACACCTTGCGCCGGCAACTGGCGGCTTTGTCCACGGTACTATCGAGCTAAACGGCCGGTCAGCTGTCGGCTCACCTTCTCATACGGCGTTTCCTCCGGGCGGCGATGAATATTTCACCACTGGTGATTCATCGCTATCCGACTTGGGACCTGCAGAAGGTCCTTACTGCGGCTCCGTACGAGCCATTGTCCACAGTGCCTCTGCGTCTGTTGACACTGAAAGTCTCCTTTCTCGTGGCCATCACGTCGGCACGGCGAATCTCCGAGCTGGCCGCTCTCTCTGTCCGTCCGGATCTCTGTGTCCTGCATCCGGAAAGGGTCGTGGTTCGACTCGACCCGATGTTTTTGCCCAAGATCAACACCTACTTCCACAGGACACAGGAATTGATCCTGCCGGCATTTGGTGACATCAAGATGGCAGATCCACAGTGTACCTCGCTCAATGTGCGTCGGGCCGTGGAGGTTTACATTTCATGTACAGCTGCCTTTCGGCGGTCTGAGGCCATTTTCGTGGGCTTCCACTCCACCTCAATGGGCAACAAGGCTTCTTCCGCGGTCATTGGCCGCTGGCTGCGGGCAGTGATTGCATTCGCTTACGACATGCATGACCTTCCAAGACCACTGAGATTGACGGCACATTCAACACGTAGTGCGGCTGCAACAACGGCGTGGGCCACTAACGCATCTATTGAAGAAGTATGCTGGGCAGCGACTTGGTCGTCGCCTTTGGCATTTGTTAGACACTACAAATTGGATGCCTATGCGGCACGAGATGCGGCGTTCGGCCGTCGAGTGTTATAATCCGTTGTTTCCACAACGGGCATGGATGTGTTACCATGATACCCTCCCTATGGGATTACTGCTTTGGCATGTCCCAATCTTGGAGGCTAGCTCCGCCCATTATGGAGAACGGGGCATTGCTTCTTCCTGAACGCCCCTTCTCGTTGGGCGGAGCTAGCCTCCAAGTCCCGCCCAGTGTGTTTGGGTTCTATTCCGGGGGGGTCCTTTCCTGCAGTTAATAAAGTTCGGTTGGGGAAATGACACGTGGGTCTGACTTCGTCCTTCATCTGAAGAGGGGGTGCAACAGGAGGGGACAACTTTTATAGAGTCAGACTCAGTCCTGATTGGCTGTTGGATTGTATCATCCCAATCTTGGAGGCTAGCTCCGCCCAACGAGAAGGGGCGTTCAGGAAGAAGCAACGCCCCGTTACTTTAAAAGGAATTTAAAAAAAGTTTTCAAATATTTAAACTTCTCCTGCAAAATGCTTAAACTATCCTGTGCCTTTATGGACCAAAGTAGAATATTTCACAGGTTTCTTTCACCAATGAATATTTTTAACATTAATATAGATTTGTCATATGTTAGTTCCCATTAAGTGGAATTCCATCCATCTAACATCTATCAACTGTAATAAAGTACCTATTCATTTATTATATTGTAGATGTAAAAAAATATGCTTCTTAGTTCAGTTCATAATGCATACAGATGGAAGTATGTTTAATTTAGCTACATTTCAATGCCTGCATTATAACATTTAGTTATCTGGCTTTATCCATGCTACACTTGAAAAGCTGTGTGGAAGAAAATAATTGATCTTGTGGCTTTCTATGCAGCAGAAAATAACTGTAGTTTTTATTTAATAACCATACCATACAATAATTTTTGGTAAGTCAAGTCTTGGCTTTTCTTAGCTATTATTGTTATATTAGCATCTATACAACTGTCCAGGCTATAAAATAGAATTGTTATAATAATAATAATAATAATAATAATAATAATAATAATAATAATAATAATAATAATAATAATAATAATAATAATAATAATAATAATAATAATAATAATAATAATAATAATTATTATTATTATTATTATTATTATTATTATTATTATTATTATTATTATTATTATTATTATTATTATTATTATTATTATTATTATTATTATTATTATTATTATTATTATTATTCAGCCTTGACTCTATGGTGTTAATAAGAACAGGTCCATGGAGTTTTCTTCATAACATTTTCAGAAGTTGTTTGTCATAGAAAATGACAAGTGGGCACCATGCCAATATAAGAGAAAATGCAGGAGAAATGCCTAGAGTGGTACAGCCCTGTTGTACAAGCAGCACAGAGGTGGGACTCAGCAGGTTCTTGACCAGTTCTGGGGAACCGGTAGCTGAAATTTTGAGTAGTTCGGAGAACCTCTAGATTAGACTACTGTAATGCGCTCTACATGGGGCTACCCTTGAAGAGTATCCCAAGACTTCAATTGTTGCAAAATGCGGCTGCGCGTGCTGTGGTGGATATCTCAAGATACACCCACATAACACCTATACTCCGCCAGCTGCATTGGTTGCCCATTGGTCTCCGGATGCAATTCAAGGTGTTGATCATCATCTTTTTAGATTTTGGTTATTCTTGTATTTTCTCACTGTTGTACGCCGCCCTGAGTCCTTAGGGAGT
>JALIGW010000046.1:3834824-3862324 GCA_023053685.1 Diadophis punctatus similis
TTGTTTTTCTTTATCTGTGATCTTTTTAAATTTTGTTTCTTATCAGGAACCTTCTTCTCCTTTATATGATAATATTGATGAGGTGGGTTTTTTTTTTGCATTTTTAAATGATCCAATATTATCGTGCTTCCATCTTGCAATGTTAATAGTTTTTCTCTTTTTTGATCCTCAATTTATATGCCAACCATTTTGCTGGCTAATTTGAAAACTGAAATTCTTTTGTTTTCCATAAACCATATTTACCTCCATTTTAGGCGGTTGCCATTAAAGGAGTTTAATTTTTTGCGAAATTATCCCTTCCATTTCTTTAATTCTTCCCATTTTGTTTTTATCTGATCTAAAATAACTTGTGTATTCTGTTCTCTTTTTTTTAGTTTTGTATTATGTTGTATAAAATGTCCTCTCATAAAAAGTACATCTTTCCATTCTTAATATCTAAACCATTCTTATATCTCTACCTTTGTTTACATTATTGTAAAAAATAATGTTAATGTTTCCCCGTAATTTTCCATTACTTTTCTTTCTGTAACATTTCATTTAAACTCCAGTTGGATGAACTAATTATTCTTTTAAATGCTAAGGGAAATTTAAAGTTAAAGCTAACTTTAGCAAATTGTAAGCAGTTCATCATCACAAGCTGGATGGTTGAAGACGGGTTTCTAAAAATTGGAAATGCCAACTTAAAAACAAATCAATACGTCTGAATATTTCCAAAGAAAAGAGAAATGATGGGTTTGGGACAAGGGAAATCTCACCTGCACCGCAGGTGTCCGAGGGTGGAGCCATGGCTGGTGGGCGAGGGAAAACAGAGCTCCGTTCTCCAAGCCTGAAATTTCGCTGAAATTTGATCGGATATGGCCCGAGATATACCATCTGTGTGGGAGCGGAGGAGCGAGGAAGACCCCAGGAACAACGAGATGAACAAACTGCCTTTTTGAGGACTGGGGGTCTCTGAAGCTCCGAAGCTCCTAGACTTTGAACAGAAATGCCATTGTTGTTACGATGGTGGCTTTACCGCCGTGAGATTGCAAATAATTACCATAACAAGGAATAGCGAGGAAAAAAGGATTAACATCAATTCCGTAGGTCATTCATTCCCCAAGATTCAACATCTCGAGGAATTTAACCTCTAATTCTATCATCCAGAGGATGGTGAGGTTGAGTGAATGTTTGTTAACTCCTCCTGGTGTGTCTGTCTTTACGTGAACAATGTCTTACTGTTTGATTCCCAGCTGTCTGGAATGCCGTTTTTCTTAACTGGCTTATCACCATTATCCCTCCCTTCCTCTATGGCAGCAGACCTCTCTTAACAGTCTTCTTCTCTCCCAGGGGTATTACAACTTTGGATATAAATGATCTCCCCTACCCTGGATGTGACTTGCTTCTCACATCATCTGTCAATCTTTGTGAGCGCCGCCGCCATTATAGGATTTATTGCAGCTGAGGCGACCTTGGCCTTTCATACAGCCTTTTCTGCTGATCTGACTATGCTGACTAGTACCATCTCTATGACTGCATTTAAAACAACGATAAATGGCAGGAAGAAATGGTCTAGCAGGACCAGTATTTCCTGGCTTGAAATCTATGCTGGTGTTAGACTTTACTGTGGACAGAAACAGATAAACTTTGACTGTGGGATGCAGGCCTTTCGACACAACTGTTATTTTTCTGTTGAAGATTTTAATGTTGACTCTTATATCAATGAGCCTCTCCTCGACCCCCGAGATCGGTTGCTATATTGTGGAGAACTATGGGACTGGGATCATGGTGATGATGGCAAACGATGGACACATTTCTTTCCTATATATTCCTGCATGGACTTTTGTTTATATTATACTGTTACTACCCTGGAAGTGGTGTGTTTGTGTGAAGGGTGTGGATACGACTGAGGGGGATGAATGTGCGAATTAGAATGATAGGATATGAGAGTATGAATAGGCCGGGGACGATGATTCGCCCCGCTTCTGTTGAGTGTAGAAACAGAAACGGAGGGGGGCCAGACTTGGTTCCTCGGCCTAGAATGAATGGTATGAATGGCCTGCAGGAAGGGAGGTGGACCAGCGGGGAGGGGAGGGCTATCTCTGGGGGGGTAGAGAGCCGGAATATTCCAGTCATGATGGGGAGAGGTTGGTATGGTGGGAGCAGAGGGGTGGATTGCTCTCGGGAAATAAGACCTTGCTGTTTACAAGCAATCCCTTGTTCTGGCCCCTCTGATGTGGTTCCATCTTGCTCAACCTGAGTACCTGGCAACCAGGGTTTTCAGGGCCCTGGGCTCAGGATGATGCTGTTGAATGCCAGGTCAATTGTCAACAAAGCCCCCTTGATATGTGATCTAATCACTGATGAGGGGGCAGACCTGGTATGTATAACTGAGACCTGGCTGGGCCAGGAGGGGGGAGCAGTCCTCTCTGAGATATGCCCAGACAGGTTCTCAGTGCAGCATCATTCACGACCCCAGGGAAGGGGAGGAGGAGTGGCTATTATAATGCGCCAGAATCTGCATCCTCGTAGGATCCCTGCCACGGAGATTGTTGGGTGTGAGACGCTCCTTCTGAAGTTGGACTTAGGGGTTCAGGTGGGACTTTTGTTAGCATACCTGCCTCCCAGCTACATTACTAAGGCCCTGCCTGATCTGCTTGAGGCAATAGCTTGCCCAGCGGTGGAGTTCCCCAGGCTTATGGTGCTGGGGGACTTTAACCTGCCTTCTGTGGGCGAAACCTCAGGTGCAGCTCAGGAGTTCATGGATTCCATGACAACCATGGACCTGACCCAAGTAATCCAGGGTCCGACTTATGAGGGAGGCCACATACTTGACCTAGTGTTTCTTTCGGGGCAGTGGAGAGATGATCTGAATGTAGGGGATATAGTCACCAAACCATTTTCGTGGTCAAATCATTTCCTACTGAGGTTGGATTTCACAGCCCCACTCCTCCCCTGCAGGGAGGCGGGACCGACTAGTTGGTTCCACCCCAGGCACCTAATGGAGCTGGAAGGATTCCAGAGGGAACTTGGGAAAATACCTGAAACCCTGGTACACAATTCGGCTGAGTCCTGGTGGCTGCCTGGAACACCGCAGCATCAGGGGCATAAGACCGGATTGTGCCTTTGCGCCCTCTCCTTGGCAGTGGATCCCGGATAGCTCCCTGGTTTACCGAGGAGCTCCCGGAGATGAAATGCCACAAGAGACATCTGGAGCGACGCTGGAGAGCGAGTAAAACCGAATCCGACCAAACACTTCTAAGAACTTTCATTAAGTCTTATCTAGTGGTGATAAGGCCAGCAAAACGATCTCATTTTTCTGCTCTTATTGCATCCGCAGATTCTCACACAGCCGCCTTGTTTAGGGTGACTCGCGCCCTCCTCGCCAAAGGGTGGAGCGAGGAACACTTGCAAGGTAGAGCTGAGGAATTCTCGCAGTTTCTGACGGATAAAGTCGCTCAGATCTGGTCGAATCTGGACTCCGGGGACTCAGGGCGGTGAACAGCCAAGTAAAAATACAATATAAACATTAAAATATATATACATTTAAAAGAAAATATTAGATGTGGCCCTGATTTAAGAAAATATAATTAAAATTTGGTAAAATTTGGTAAAATCTTAA
Source organism: Diadophis punctatus similis (assembly GCA_023053685.1). Classification (NCBI taxonomy): domain Eukaryota; kingdom Metazoa; phylum Chordata; class Lepidosauria; order Squamata; family Dipsadidae; genus Diadophis; species Diadophis punctatus. The sequence goes on from JALIGW010000046.1 coordinate 3,838,426, forward strand.
AAACCCCAAAAACTTTTTCACGCCAGCCTAGATCTCCTAGATCCACAGCTAAAATTAGACCAATACCTTACAGGTGTGGCTAGTGGGGCTTTTGCACAGGTTCGCCTGGTGCACCAATTGCGACCATACTTGGAGAAGGAGGCTCTACTCATGGTCACTCATGCCCTTGTCACCTCCCAATTGGACTACTGTAATGCGCTCTACATGGGGCTACCCTTGAAGAGTATTCAGAGACTTCAACTGGTGCAAAATGCAGCTGTGCATGCGGTAGTGGGTGTTTCATGATACACCCACGTAACACCCATACTTCGCCAGTTGCATTGGCTGCCCATTGGTCTCCAGGTACAATTCAAGGTGTTGATCATCATCTTTAAAGCCCTACATGGCTTAGGACCAGGTAACTTCAGGGACTGCATTCTACCTCATACTTCCCTTTGACTGGTCAAGTCCCACAAAGTGGGTCTCCTCCAGGTCCCATCAGTCAAACAATGCCGACTGGCGGGGCCTAGGGGGAGGGCCTTCTCTGTAGGGGCCCCTATTCTCTGGAACCAACTTCACCCAGAGATCCAAATCATCCTCACCTTGCTGGCCTTCCTAAAAGCCATTAAGACATATGAAGGCATGTCTTAAGACATTAAGACATATAAGAAATATGAAGACATAAGACATATGAAGAATCCTGCAGGCAGGGTTCTGAGACAATTTTACACCTGAGGTCTCCCCTATGTATGCATGATGTTGTATGTCTTTCTTTTTAACTTTTTTAAAATTGTTTTTAATGATTTTATTGTTTGGTGTTCTTTAAAATGTTGTACGCCACCCTGAGTCCTTAGGGAGTTGGGCGGCATAGAAGAATTCCCAAATAAATCAATAAATAAATAAATGAAGCTTGATCTAGTAAGAAGCTTACTAAATAAGTAACAACAAAACTTGCGTTCAGTTTTGTTTTTTTATCAGCTGCTCCTTTCTGTTCAACTCAGGCCTCAGAACAATAACGTAGCATTTGGGGGAAAAGATGCAGCCCAGTAATCTTGCTGCAGAAGCCAAAATGGAGAAGACCTCCACAGCTGCCATGTATTTCCCCTTGGTGCTTAGATAGGTGGGGACAAATAACATCCAGACACTGCAAAAAACAAACATGCTGAAAGTTATAAATTTGGCTTCATTAAAGCTATCTGGCAATTTCCTGGCTAGGAAGGCCACTGTGAAGCTGATAAAGGTCAAGAACCCCATAAATCATTGGACAATATAAAACAAGATGACAGAACCTTCATTACATTCCAGGACAATTTCCCCAGCCACAGAATGCATGTCTGAATCTGGAAATGGGGGAGAAATTGACAGCCACGCACTACAAATGGTCATTTGCACCAGGGAGCATGACAAGACAATGATGTTGGCCAGCCTTTTCCCTACCCATTTCCTCATTTGGAGCCTGGTTTGGTGGCCATGAAAGCAAGAACCACTATGGCTGTTTTCCCCAATATGCAAGAAAGGACTACAGAAAAGAGGATGCCAAAAGTAGCTTGTCTCATGAGACATTTTACTTGGTTAGGTTGCCCAATGAAAAGCAAAATGCAAAGGAAAGAGAACAGGAGAGCAATGAGAAGAATGTAGGTGAGGCTCCTGTTGTTGGCTTTGACAATGGGAGTGTGCTGATTTTTAATGAAGATCCCCACCACCACAGCTGATATGAAAGAAAAGAAGAAAGCAACACTGGTCAAGGTGATTCCCAAACCTTTTACACAACTGTTTCTGTTTTAATTAATGACTGTGTTTCAACCTACATATGAAATTGATGATCACTCGCACCAGCTGCATATAATTAGTTACTCATACACCTGACTGTAATCCTAAAAAATCCCTGACATTGTACAAGTGTGTAAGAATTGATGGTGTTTTGAACCGAAAGGGTGGTTGCACAAAATATGGATTTGATTTGGATTTCTCTTTTGTTCATTTACTTTCCATTTTGTTAATTGATAAAAATATTAACACTACTATTTCTGAAAGCATTTTCAATTTACAGAAATTTTGCATATCTGCTAACATTTTTGCACAGTACTGTACAGGATAGCCATTTTTTGGAATAAAATGTTGGAATTTTCCCTTCCGTTGTCTCTCTAGAATTTTACTTTGAAAACTAAAACAGTTTGGACTAGAAATCACATTTTCAATTTAAACTTTATTTTCTACAAAGGTAATTTATTTACAGTATTTATTTTGCATTGTTTATTTGGGATCAAATATAGATAGCTCCAATATATACCTTTAAAAAAAGTGTATACACTCCCTATCCCAAAGGTGCTTTTTCAGGAGGCAACTGGACTTTCTTGTTTTTAATTTGAAGGCATTTTGCTTCTCATCCAAGAAGCTTCTTCAGCTCTGACTGGATGGTGGGGAATGGAAGGATTTAAATTCCTTGCAGACAGATGGTCATCTGCATTATTCAACAGTGAAGGGACACAGCACAGAAAACATCCTACAGCCAAGAAGGGTCCACACTTTGCACTATTCAGGTTACCCTGAAGACACAGATAAATGTCCAAGTACCTCAACAGCTATCTAAAAGAATGCAAATGACCAGCTGTCTGCAAGGAATATAAACCCTTCCATTCCCCACCATCCAGTCAGAGTTGAAGAAGCTTCTTGGATGAGAAGTGAAACTTTTTCAAAGAAAAAAACAAGAAAGCTCAGTTGCCTCCTGAGAAAGCACCTTTGGGATAACCATGACCTGGATGTCTGAGAATCTCCATAGACTTTTATCCACTGTTTAGATAAACAATAGGGTTGTCTTTCTGGCACACTGCATACGTTGCTGTTGATTATTTTGAGAAAAAAATGTTTAGCAAATTGGAAGCATCTCATTAAAATGAGGCTTGAACTAGAGTAAGATGCTTAATAGTAAGAATAGTTACTATTCTTACTATTTATTATTTCTTAATAAATAGTAAGAAGAAATTAGAAATCACTTTTATTATTTTATCAGCTGCTCCTTTCTGTTCAACTCAGGCCTCAGAACAATAATGTAGCATTTTGGGAAAAAGATACAGCCCAGTAGTCCTGCTGCAGAGGCCAAAATGGAGAAGACCTCCACAGCTACCATGTACTTCCCCTTGGTGCTCAGATAGGTGGGAACAAATGACACCCAGACACTACAAAAAATAAACATGCTGAAGGTGATAAATTTGGCTTCATTAAAGCTATCTGGTAACTTCCTGGCTAGAAAGGCCACAGTGAAACTGATAAAGGTCAAGAATCCCATAAATCCTAGAACAATATAAAACATGATGATCGAACCTTCATTACATTCCAGGACAATTTCTTCAGCCACGGAATGCATGTCTGAATCCGGGAATGGGGGAGAAATTGCCAGCCACACACTGCAAATGGTGACTTGCACCAGGGAGCAAGATGACACAATAGTGTTGGCTAGCCTTTTCCCTACCCATTTCCTCATTGTCGAACCTGGCTTGGTGGCCATGAAAGCAAGAATCACTATGGTTGTTTTGCCCAATATACAAGAAAGGGCCACAGAGAAAATGATGCCAAAAGAAGCTTGTCTCAAGATACATTTTACTTGGTTAGGTTTTCCAATAAAAAGCAAAATGCAAAGGAAAGAGAATAGGAGAGCAAGGAGAAGCGTGTAAGTCAGGCTCCTGTTGTTGGCTTTGACAATGGGAGTGTCCTGGTGTTTAATGAAAATTGCCAGCACCACAACTGAGGTGACAGAAAAGAAGTAAGCAACACTGGTCAAAGTGATTCCCAAGGGTTCTTTGTAAGACAAGAAAGTTGTGAGTTTTTTTATGCAAAGTGCCCTGTCCTTGTTAGGATAGTTTTCTTCAGGACACAGGAAACAGTCATCCAAATCTGAAAGATGAAACAGAGTTGTCAAGCACATTCACAGTTAGCTCAGTTTCCCCCAACTTTCCAGAGAATTGTACTTCAGTCCTTGGAATTTCCAGACTATCTTCATACAGAGTGAAAAGTTGGGAAAGTCTAAATTATTTTTTAAAGCGGTGGACCAGGAAAGTCCGATAACTAAATTGTCAGCCCTAGTGGTGCAGTGATTAAAATGCAGTATTGCAGGCAAACTCTGTCCACAGCTTGGAATTCGATCCTGATGGGGCTCAAGATTGACTCAGTCTTCCATCTTTCCAAGGTCAGAAAAATAAGGACCCAGATTGGTGGGGGCAAAATATACTGTAAATAATGCTTCTACATTGTAAACCACCCAGACAGTTCTGTTAAGTGCTATGAGCCATGGTGGCACAGTGGTTAGAGTGTAGTACTGCAGGCTAATTCTGCTGCCTGCCGGGTACCTCCAATTTGGCAGTTCAAAACTCACCAGGCTCACCTAGTTGACTCAGCCTTCCATCCTTCCGAGGTGGGTAAAATGAGGATCCAAATTGTTGGGGGCACAATATGCTGACTCTGCAAACCACTTAGAGAGGGCTGTAAAGTGGTATATAAGTCACAGTGCTATTGCTATTGCTATGGAAGGCTATGTAAGCCTAAATGCTAATGCTAAATTGGGTGAGAATAGAACCCTGAAATTTAACTTTAATTAGTCAGCTATCATTTGATTTTAAGTGCATGTTTAAAATTGAATTGAGCCTTGAACTTGAATATATCACTTCTGTTTTCCATATATTGATCTACCCTAGCCTGAATGATCCTTAGTATTGATTTGTTAGCAGTGAAATGGAGGCTATTTTGGAACAGTTTGGAAATGCCTTTAAGTGTCCTGTTTTGGTAATGGAATGCAGATTGTCCTCCTCCAATTTGTTGTTCTCCAGATTGGCTTGAACCTTGTTTCTTCTAAGTATGAGGAATTTTAGCATTTCTTCTTCCCATGATTTTAGTATATTCTTTCCATCTTTATTTGATCATCTTTGAACTGGTTAGTATCCACATTAACAATGTCTATAATGGCAGTTGATAAATGTATAAGCTTATTTTTATGACTATTAGATAAGGGGTTTCAAACTCGATTTTATTGAGGGCCGCATCAGGGTTATGTTTGACCTCAGGAGGCCAGGGTGGGCATGGACAGGATGGGCATGGCCAGCATGCCACTCATATGGGGGTGTCTCTGGGGGTGTCTGTGGCGGCCCTAGCACTCTGCCAGTGAAAATGGGCTCCCGAGCTTCATTTTTGGCTGCGACAGCCTCCTGCAACACTTTGCCAGCAAACATGGAGCTCAGGGAGGGCCACGCATGGCCCTTGTGAGGTTCACTTTCAGCTGGGTAACCTCCTGCAACCCTCTGCCAGAGAAAACAGAGCTCGGGAGGGCCACACAAGGCCCTCCCAAGCTCCATTTTTGCTGGGAGAGGCACCGCGGGACAGTCCATTGCTGTTTCCAGTGTTGCCCTGCAGTCCAGATCTAAGCATCCCGCAGGCCGCATCCAGCCCCCAGGCCTTGAGTTTGACACCCCTGTATTAGATAAAAGCTTTGGATTTTTGTATACATAAATTCTGGCACTGGCTATGCATTACCATAACCCAAAATTTTGTGATTGCTTGAATTCAATTGACCCTGGGCAGTCCACAGCTTGAAAACAAAACAATAAATATATAATGTTTTTAAAAGGTGTACATACTGTATACACTGACCATACATACTTTATTATAAGGGACAATTCTTTATTATGAAAAGCTGTCCTTTAGAATTATTTATTTTTCAAAACCTCAAATTCATCCTTTCTTTTGGTAATTCAATTTTTACCATTTTTGCTTTAAACTTTTTTTTAAGCTTTTGCTTTCTATTTATTCACTTATTTATGTATTTTTAAATAAATATAATTTAGAAACCCCTCATCTCACTCACAGAGTGAATCTTTCTAAAGTTCTTTTTCATAGTTTTGCTTTTGAATTTTTCTTTGTAAAGCAAAGTTATAAACGTTAAAAAAATTCTTTTTATGAATCTTGTTCAGATCTACCCCATTTTCAGGTTTTTCCCCCTATATTTTCTCCAAGAAAATAAAGTCACTATAAATATATAAGAGTAATAAGATAATTGATCTGGTTAAAAACTACAAAAATATCATACTTCCATACTACATTTTCCAATCACCCTAAGGAAAATTTAGGGGAAAAAAATTCAGATGACATTATAGTGATTCTGAGGTAAAAATTAATTCAAGTGCATTGGACATTTTGTGAATTGGAATTGTCGTCAAAATATCCCAATAAAAGAAACGGAAGACAACAACACAAACAATAATTCTTACTTTGAGATTCAGAGTTTTATTTCATGAGCAATTTGGAACATGAACAGCTATCATAACATTACTTACATCAACAATGTAAGGTCAATGAGGTCCAGAGACGATAGCTAGGTCCATCAAGGAATAGCTACGGCCAGTGGCCCTGAACTCATTACAGGACTTTATTTTTATATTCTTCTGCACGCATTTCACAACTTCCTTCCTTCCTTCCTTCCTTCCTTCCTTCCTTCCTTCCTTCCTTCCTTCCTTCCTTCCTTCCTTCCTTCCTTCCTTCCTTCCTTCCTTGTACTCTCATACTGACCATCAGTTAACACATACATGTGAAATCTCCTACCATCTGCTACTTTGAATTCCCTATTTGTCAATAACTTAATGTCCTTAATCCAAATTAGCTCCTGAAATGGCTTTCTTTGCAAATACATGTTATAAATTGCATTAGCACAGCACATTGCAAATATTACTTTATTGTTAAGCAATCATTTCGGCTAACTCTTATAGTATATAGCAATTTATTTGAGGCCTACTATTAGTCTAAGGCCTATGTGATCCAGTCCTAGTTTTCTTCTTCTCACAGAAGCATGTTGATTTGGGACAATCCCATGGTTGTTGTTGCAACCATTTCTATCTTCAGGCTCTGTAAGGTAAATTCCCAGCTTCTGAAGCCTGGGTAGTGCTTTGAACCTATTGATCTTCACAACTAATAGATATCAACATTCTTGTATGACATTTTTTACCTGTCTGATTGGCAATTTTCCCTTCTGGAAAACGAAGGCATTTGTAACAGCAAAATGGCTTCCCTTCTATTTTGATCTTGCTGTACCCCAAGGAGCAATGTTCATTGCACAAAGAAAGAGGTTGAGTCTGTAAATAAAAGAAAGAGCAATACAATTAAAATCAAAACATTAGCAATCTACTATAAATTGAGAAACCTTGAGAAATCTCCTCCTCCTCCTCCTCCTCCTCCTCCTCCTCCTCTTCCTCCTCCTCCTCCTCTTCTTCTTCTTCTTCTTCTTCTTCTTCTTCTTCTTCTTCTTCTTCTTCTTCTTCTTCTTCTTCTTCTCCTCCTCCTCCTCCTCCTCCTCCTCCTCCTCCTCCTCCTCCTCCTCCTTTTCCTTCTCCTTCTTCTTCTCCTTCTCCTTCTTGATTAGAGTTATCAAACATTTTGTACAAGACTTTTGTTATCCCTTAAAATATTATTCTGGCATAATGAGCCACACAAACTGAACTGTCTCTCATTCACATGATATATCTCAAGGATTAGTGCTATTTATCTAATTAGCTCAGCGGTAGGAATGACTATGTTGAGTTCTTTTTTTTCCTGCAAAATCAACTGAGCATCTAGAATATTGCTTTTCATGTACTTTTCTCCCACGGCAGTTTTAAAACTATCAGCAAATATCTGATTCATTAATTTGTCCAGCTGTTGAAGCAATTATTTGGAGATCAGCTGCAGCATGACCATTGAACCATTCCTTGAAAAAAACAAATAATAGGTACCTGTTTAAAAATGTTGGGCCAGACAATGTCATCCTCTGATAGAGAGAGAAGGCTTTCAAGTTGAGCTGATGGATTTACTTTTCCAACTTTGATCCTAAGAAAGGATTGATTTGGGAAGGTGACCAAGTTGATAATATCAAAGCCAGTTGCAACCTTCCGATTCTGGTCAAAGAAAATTTTTTCTCCAACACTGTTGTTAAATGAGACTTTGCTCAGGTAGTGATGAAGCTCAACAGAAGAACATGACCGTCATTAATAAAAGCGTACAAGAATGCCAAAAATCTACAGCAATATTGTTTCAGAGGATATTATTGTGTTATGAATGAAGACAAATATACATATCCCAGGATAATGTTGCAGAATCCAATCTGGGTCGGTTTAGTGTTCCAAGGTTTCAGATTCATGCTGAAGCCCATCCCCTCAGGGAACTTCTCTCTCACCATAATGTGTTCTCTGGACTATTCTATGTGTAGCATTCATGTGGTGCCTGGCCTTTTAGTTGTTGACAACTAAACTCAACAACTAACTCAACAACTAAAAAGCCACACACACATAAATACTACAAAGCACATACTCTGCTAGAGAGATGTTCCCTGGGGATGGGCTCCAGCATGAGTCTGAAAGCTGAGAAGACTAAACCTCTGCTCCAGTGACCGACCCAGATTGGATCCTGCAATATTATTGTGTTCCCGCAGTATTGTAATAATGCTACTGATATGTCAATAATAGTACTAATTCCTCACTACTATTGACAGAAGCCAGAGACACACAGAAGTGCTAAGAAACTTAACAGTACTTTTTTATTGTCTATCACTCAGAGGTACATGACACCATCAAGGGTGGGATTGAAAATTTTTAGCAACCGGTTCACTGCTCAGTTGCTGGGTGGGCGTGGCCATGGGGGCGTGGCCATGGGGGTGTGGTCTACTTCACCTCCTGTACCACAGTGGGGGGATTTCTGCCCTCCCCAGTCTCTGGAGCCTTTTATCGAGCTTCCAGGAGGGTGAAAACGGCCTCCCCCGGGCTCCGGAGGCCTTCCAGTGGCCAGAAACAGGCCTGTTTCCGAACTTCTGGTACTTCTGGTAGGTCTGCTTTTTGCCCTCCCACAGCCTCCGTGCACGCCCTGCATTTATCTGGCATCCAAAACGGGCCACGTGGAGACTCCTGGGAGGGGAGGGGAGGGGAGGGGAGGGTGGGGTCAGCCAGTCCTTGGAACAACCGGTTCGGTGAACCAGATTTAAATTAACATCCAAACCAGTCCGAACCGGCTGAATCCCACCCCTGGACTCCACTAGCAGTAGCACCATGTTCATCTCCTTACTATCATTTGGCATTCTCCACTCCATTCTCACCTCTGTCTACTCTTCTCTCTGTGTTCTAATTTTCATTCTCATGGCCAGAAGCCACCAACATTTTGTTCTGTTCTTCCCTCTTATAGTTATGCATCCATCTTTAAACACAATTGACCTTTCAATATTCTCCACTATATTGTTGAGAGAGAAAATAGATGCATCATGTGAATTTTTCCAGAGAAAAGAATGGTTTTTTGCACAATTCTTAAACAACTGGGAAGATGTTCCTTTTTTTAATTCAAAAAGTTTTATTAGTACAAAGTACAAACATTTTTCTCTTTTTCTCCCCCCCTTCCCCCCATCTCCCCCCCCCACCCACCCCCGACTTCCCAGAAAAAGCACAGGGCATAATATTCATTGAAATAAATTTAAATTATACTAAAAACATTCTTAACTTCCACATTTCTTTGAATCTTTAACTCCTTGTTGTTCAAAATTTTTAAGCATAATCCAAGAATCAAGCATATTATTAATCAAACATCATTTCAATATCTCAGGCTGCTAATTTACTCCACTAAATATCTTTCCTTTATATAATCTTTGTATAATCTAATATAATAATAAAAAAAAGAAAAAAGAAAAAAAGAAGAAATCTTTCTTTCACCATTTCATTCAGTTACAACCACCAACATCATTTCTTCAATATTAAGTAAAAATTTAGTAAATGTTAAATAAATATTAAGTAAAACTTCCTTCTTCATTATACCTCTTCAATAAGGATTTAAAATATTCTAACAAAATGTTAATTCCAATATTTCTAGATTTCTTTAACCCTTTATAACTCAAAATTTTTAAACTTAATCTTAGAGTCAAACACATTATTAATAACCTAATATTACTAATTTCACAAAAATTCTAAATCTTTAATTATTTTAAGATATAGTAATAAAAAGAAGAAGAAGGAAAGACAAAGACAAAGCAAAACAAAAAAGAAAAACACAACCATCAAAGTCATTTCATCAATAATCTTCTTACTGCAAAATGTCAATTTTCATTCATCTCTCCATCTGTCCTATAACGACCCACACTAGCACTAAACTCTAATCGTTCCTTCCTCTCAATCGAATTTTGGATCTGGCTCTTGCAGCCTTTTGTAGCTTGGCAATTTTCGATTTGTCAGCTCTACTCTTGTCTGACTCTGATCCTCTGTCTCCTTTTTCACATTATAAACATCTCTCTGGCTCTGTAAATCACCTTGAATCATCAAAGCTCTTTCCGTTTGCACAACTATTGATGACTCTCCTTTCTCCTCTTCTGTGGCTTTCATGCTTCTTCCTTCTGGAATTTTGGATGTATCGGCCTTTAAAACTTTAACATAAAAATCAGTAGCTTTCATTATCGTGTTGAGCCGGTATCTCTTTTCCAAATATCTCACCACTATCCCCGTTGGGGCATCCCATTTGTACTGTAGGTTCTGTTTTTTAACTTTTTCAACCAGAAAGGTGTAACCCTTTTTGGCTCTGAGCATTTTAGGAGGAATTTCTTTCAGTGTCATTACTTCCTGTCCATTTACCTGAAGCTTATTCTTGAAGGTCGCCTGTAGGATTTTATTACGTAACACCCTTGTAGTAAAATATATTACAATGTCCCTTGGCAGATGTTTTTGTTTAGCAATCCAAGAATTAACATGCTATATCTTATCAATTTGCATGACCAATTCTTTTTTAGTCATTCTTGACACATGCATCAGAGCCTCCAACATCCTCCCTTTCAGATCATGTTTTTTCTCTTTTAAACCTCTTATTCTTAGAGCAAATTCCATGCTTCTGAATTGGGTCATTAACACCTCTGTTTCAAAATTTTCAATATTGTTTTGAGTTTTGTCTATGTTTCCCCCCAAGGTTGTCACAGACTGTTTAATTACTTCCACATCCTTCTCCAAAATTTCCATATTTACTGCTATTGCTTGAAATGCAAATATCATATCCTTCCTCAGTTGTTGTTGTCTAGTGTCCATCTCCTCTAGGGCAGCCTGCATTTTTTTATTAATTTCATTAATTTTTGACTTAAATTCCATGACCAATTCATTCTTCATAACCTTTAAGGTATTAACTAAATTTTCAGGTGTTAAAGTCTGTGGGGGTGTTAAATAAGAAGTGGATTGCATTCTTGAAGTATAAACAGAGGGATGCTCAAAACTTTTCTTAAAAACAGTATTTCCAGGTTTAGAAGCCATTTAAAATTTTAGATTAAGCTTTTAGTTTTAGCCCAAAATCAGAGAGAGAAAAGAGTTCATCAAAGACCAGCGTTTACAGAAGTGTACAAAAAAACCCAAATCCATAATTGAAAAGGTTCTTTCCAGATGCTAAAGCCATTTAGATTTTAAAATTTGAATTATTATTTTAATCCAAAGTCAAAGATAAAAGAAAAAAAAATTCCTCAGAATCAGAGGTTTCCATGAAGAGGGCTGCAAAACGAAACTTTCTTTATAACTTTCACTTTTCCACGCCCTTTCAGACTTCAATCGCCATTTTAAGACAGCTTGCTAGTTTGTAGCTTCCAAAGTAAGAGTCAACATAGAGTTAAGTATAGTTACTTGCCCAGCTTGTCTCCTGGCTTTTTTTGCTGCTGCTGTTGCAATAAATTGAAATCTGTCATTTAAAGCAGGGTTGGTCGTGATCTTCTTGCTCTGCTAAAAAGCGGAGAGGTCCCAGGTCCGGAGCATTAGGCAGGTTTCAAGGGAGCCCTCACCCTTCACACCCCAGGATTTTCTCCTGGGACACTTGGGGGACTCTACCTGTGCCTGCCTGCTCTTCACCCTTCCCTTTGCCTGGGGAGGGGTTTTTGGCCGCCAGTCAGCTGTTTGTTGGCTGTCCTGGCAGCTTGAACGGAACCGGGGACTGGAACTCGAGAGGAGCATCTTTGGAGAACGCGGAGCCAAACCGGAAGCCGGAAGATGTTCCTTTTTATGGTCTTTCCTTACAATTTAATTAAATAACGACGTGAAGGAGGAGACACAATAGTAGCAAGCCCACTTTGATCATCATATTAAGTATTGCATTGTTGCAAAACAGAACTGGTACCATTTTTAATAATACAAGAAGTCCATATAAAATATAAATATGAAAAGTAATCAAAATATCTGGAACAATTAATAAAAAACAACCAATCTAGGAGAAACCCACCATTTCATATGGGGTCTGAAGATGTGGACATTGTGATCCATCTACCGCATTTTTCGGAGTATAAGATGCACCTTTCCCCCCCCTAAAAGAGGCTGAAAATTTGGGTACATCTTATACTCGGAATGTAGCTTTTTTGAAGCTTTTTTCCCCAGTGCTAACGAGGTGCTAACGATCTTCCCTGCTTGCAGGATTTTTTCATTCCTACTCTCTCCAAAGAAGTGTTTTTCTAGCCCTAAGTCTTCGCAGGCTTGTTTTCATTGCTATTCTCTCCAAAAAAAGGTTTTTTTCAGCCCTAATCAGGCGATAAAATAATGTGCTGAAGCTGACCAGACTAAGGACGCTAGCCAGAGGAATACCTGGTAGGTAGACTTCCCCCCCTATTTTCCTCCCCAAAAACTAAGGGGAGTTTATACTCCGGTGCGTCTTATACTCCAAAAAATACAATAATTCATTTCTCCAACCTTATATTTAATTTGGTTTCCATATTCTTTGTGGACAGAGGTAAATAGGGAAGCAATATCATCTTCTAGATTAATAAATACAGAAAATTACCTGCCACACTTGAGGACTGAGAAGCTTCTGTTTCCCTCTAGCTGCCATTGCTCTGTGTTTGGAGTGGGATGTAAGCATGGCCTGGAGAGCATGTGCCACAGCATAGACTGCATTGTAAATGCTGTATCTTTGCCCAGTCATGCTCAGTTCAAAAACAGAGTTTGGAAGGGTCTCCAGCTTCTCTTCCCCAGTGCAACTTTTGCCCGACTCTGGGTCTAAAGTGGATTTTGAGAAAGAACACCCAAATGCTTGTTCCCAAAAGACTCTTGACAAACTGTCTTCCTTTCCTGGAATGTTGTTTCCCATCTGAAGAAACCTATTGAAACTTAATAATTCTTTTGATGAAGCCGAAAATGAAAGAGCCCCATGGATGAAGTCTATACTCCAATCTCTTTGAAATGGAATCGCAGTAAATTCCATCTGGGCTGGAAAAATCCAGATTTTGCCTTTTCTCTCAACCGTTGTGTCCCAAAATTCTGAAATGGAGGAGAACATTCTGAAAAAAGCCATGAGCTGGTTTTCACAATATACAATCACAACATTGGACAAGCTGGTCATAATGGTTTCGTATAGTTTAAGAAAAGTATCCATTTTTTCTCCCATTCCACTGGAAAAAACTTCCACTGAAAGCTCTTCAATGTAAGCGAAGCAGATTCCTTTTTCAGAAAACAGGATCAAAACTTCCCGCAGAAACCTTTCACCAATATCATTTACTTGACAAATCACCCCAATCCAGGTCCACTTAAAATGGAGCAGCAACTGGAGGATCCCCATAATTTGGAGATCCTCGTTTGGAAACATCTGATGAAAGAAAGCTGCATGAATCACGTTATTGATCACTGGAGCTGAGCCATATGTGAGCTAATGGGGGGGGAAAGGAAATAGAAAAAGAAATAGGCAGTTGTTTTTAAAGGTGTGAGGGAATAGCCTTGAGAGACAGAAGAAGCTTTAGACTGGACAACCTTCATGCAAAAGGTATTTTAATCTACAGAACGAAGAAGGCATGGGAAGCCTTTTAAGAAAGACCATTTAAATATGTCCAATCTTGCAATATTTTGCTAATGTAGTTTTATAATAAAGATAGAGCTGAAATGCATCATTGTGCTTTTTGCCTGGACTTGTCAGGTACAAAAGATCAGCACCACGCACATTAAATTACCATCAAACTGATTTATTACTCATGCCTATACACAAGAATCTAGTCTTGATAAAATTAATGGAATGCAAAAAGAGGTGGACTTAAACTGCTTGTGGGAACTTAATGACTCCAGGCTGATTCCTCTTTTGACCTGCCCCCAGGCTTTACCACCCCTTATTGTACAGGTTTACATCAAAGGGGATAGCTTCAGTCTTAAAAAATTACTTGAAATAAGTAAAGTATTTCTCCCCTGCTTTCCATTCATTCATTCATTCATTCATTCATTCATTCATTCATTCATTCATTCAGTCAGTCAGTCAGTCAGTCAGTCAGTCAGTCAGTCAGTCATTTTTATAAGCCTCCCAACTCCCATAGGACTCATGGCGCGTACAACATAATACAAAAACAATTTATAAAAACGATACCAAAGATTAAAAGTTCAAAAATTTAAAAATTTAAAAACCAAATCATCATTCAAACATGGGGGATTGATCTTAATTTCACCCCGCCTGCCGGAAGAGCCATGTTTTCACGGCTTTACGGAAGGCCAGTAGGGTGGGGATAATCCGAATCCCTGGAGGGAGTTGGTTCCAGAGAGATGGAGCTCCCACAGAGAAGGCCCTCCCCCGCGGTCCCACCAACCGGCATTGCTTGGTTGATAGGACCTGGAGGAGACCAACTCTGTGGGACCTAACCGGTTGGAGGGAGGTATGTGGTAGGGTAACCCTTACTCTTTTGAGAACTAGGCAGGATCTTTCGTGAAATGTTTCCCACACCCCTTTTCCTTCTATAGACTGATGCTCTTGATGGTTGTCTAGTCTGCAGCTCTTCCTCTCATCTCCCAAAATAATTAACTCAAATGCAATTAAAGTATGTCATATAATCTATCAATTTTAAAACTTGCAAATTCATATTGATGCTTTGATTTTTAGGACTTTTTCATACCCATTAAGGGTCTTCCTGTCATTTATTTGAAGCTAAAGCTACCACACAGAAACCATTGTATTAAAAAAAATTATGATGTAGTTTGATCACCTTTAGTGTGAGCAGAATGTGTTAGGTCTGGAAAAATAATTGACTATGATGTAGATAGCCTTTTTCTGTGTTGCATCAGAAAAGCCTAAATTATTGATACAGTAGATGGTCAGGATTGATATACTGTATTTTTGGAGTGTAAGATGCACCGGAGTATAAGACGCACCTTATAGTTTTGGGGGAGGAAAACAAGGAAAAAAGGCCTCTGCCTCCCAGCAATTTACCAAACAGCAAACAGCAAACAGTACATATGATATACACTGTTTGCTGTGTATTTCTGTGCATGTGTGTCTGACCCATAGAAATAGCAAAGAATTGGAGAAATGTACATTATGGCAGTATATTAATGCCAGAAAGTTTTCTTAAATGTAGTCACACTAACTCCTCCCAATTATTTAAATAGATCTACTCCAAACATGTCTAAGTCAGGATTTTAACTCAGCTGCCTTATCTTAATACTAAACAGGACAGTGTTACATTTCAGATTATACTTTTACAGATCTTTAAATTTGATGTGGCTTTCTGGAAGTATAGTTATTCTCTGCTATTTAAAAGAAGATACAATAGAACTAGGCCTCTTCAGATCAAGCATTTATTTTAAAAAGCTTCTTCATTTTGTTAAGTTTTCTAGAACAATAATAAAGCAGTCTTTAAAAAAAAGTCTAATCATTTGAATATTCTATAGACATTTATAGTTATTGACTTACCTCCTTGCAGTTTCATCAGTCAAACATTGCCAGCAGTCCACCTCCTGGCAATTTGCCTCCTTGCTGCTAGTTTCACTTTCAGTTCTAGCACATGGCCTGCCTGTGCTGAATCAGCTGTAGGTCGGGAGGCTGATAATCAGTTTCTTGTGCTATTCAGGCTCTGTTCTGTTTGCTGCAAGGAGGTAAATTGCTGGGAGGCAGAGGCCAAAGGGTGGAGGTGGCTGGGGGTGGCTACATTCAGTGCATATGACACACCCAAGTTTTCACCCTCTTTTGGGGGGTAAAAAGGTGAGTCTTACACTCCGAAAAATACAGGTAATAAATGGTAAGAGCTCTGTTATTCAGGAATTTATTGATAGAACATTCACTATCCCTATCTTCCTAAATTAATTGAAACTTTAGCATCTAGTTCTTTCCAAATTATGCCACAGCATAACTGATGCTGAAGGACCCAATTCTTCAGCACTTTTAACCAGACAAAATTGAAGAGATGAATGACTGACAAAATATTCCGTTGGCAGAATTCGATGATCTATGTAACTGCTCCTTAAAGATTTGTTACACTGTATTTCCATTTTTAAAAGAATTTAACAATAATGCATTATTGGCACAGTCTTGTGGCTCTCTTACTACTTTACAAAATTTATCACATAAGACTCTGTAACAAAAATTTTTCAAGAATGCAAAGAAACTTATCATATTTACAAGATAACTTTTACAAGTTTAAGAAATCAGAAATGTGATGAACAAGAATTGCGATGAGTGATGAGAGCCAACTATACAGGATCAACTTTTGTTTCTGAAACCATAGAGCATAATGTTGGAAGGAAAATGGAAGATGTTGCAAGAAGCAGGAGTTCTCCTACCATCAGGTGTACAAGATTCTAGGTATAATTCCCAACAATCTTTTCAAAGGTGATAATGGGCTCCTTCTACAGATTCCACTGAGGGAATGGGAGAGCCAGGAAGTGACTTCATTGATGTTTTGTGAAAAGTTCATTGAGCTTTTCAATGAAAATTTTCCTAGCTTCAATAGATCAGCCACTTCCACATCTGTCTGCAGATAAGCCAAAATATATTTTGAATCGTTTTGCTATTTGAATCAAAATGATGTTTTGAAATCACTGTTTTCTTAACAACTTTACAGCTCTCCTGGAAATCAACAAATAAATATTTCAAATTAAAACAAAAATATATCGTAAAACAGAACATCTTTTTTTCTGAAATCCTTTGTACAAGTTTTAGTAATTTAGGATTGAAAGTATGAAAGTATTGTGTGGCCAGACATTAGGAGGAGCTGAGATAGCGCAGTGGTTAAAACCAGCATTGCGACCTTCAGCTGATTGCTAGTTCAGCAGTCCAGCTGTTCGAATCTCACTAGGCTCAAGGTTGACTCAGCCTTCCATCCTTCCGAGGTGGGTAAAATGAGGACCCAGATTGTTGGGGGCAATATGCTGAACTCTGTAAACCGCTTAGAGAGGGCTGGAAAGCACTATGAAGCGGTATATAAGTCTAAGTGCTATTGCTATTATTTATGTTCTGTGTCAGCTTTGGAAGCCATATTAGCATCAGAAGCTTCCACGCTGCCACATTCTTGTGCTTGGGAAATTAGGAGGGGGGATTTAGTAGAGGGAATGTAGTTACACATAATACCATTCTTCTTTTCGGTCAAGGTCATGGTATTCCTGTACCTGGAGGAAGAGTGGTTGAAGGAATGGCTCCAGTTGGGACGGATGGTGATTGGACTATGTGATGGACTGATGGGTGCAGGGGGTGGATTTGTGGTTTTGATTTACTGAGGAAAAACCTGGAACTCTCAGATTCAGGTTTTCCCAGATGTGCCAGTATACCTACTCTAATAAATGGGAACTTTGAGGAAATCTCTGTCTCAGAGTTTTTAATTGGAGTTGGGTTCTTCTGGAATGCTGACATTCTGGTTGCCATTCGTTACAGCAAACAGAAGAAATGTCGTTAAAGAGAAAGTCACAAATCAATAACATTTCTGCTTTTTTTCTTGAACAGGCCTTACCTGTGGAATTTTGTAAATGCTCAGGATGTCTGCCATAACCTGAGAGATATGAGAGTTGGGTCCAGCAATAACACAAACTGAGTTTTGGTGGATGCTGCATTTATAATTGGGAACAAATTTGTCATGTGAAGAAAGAAGCTCCATAGAAGCAAGGTAGGTCCATGTTGCCATGAAATAACTGTTAGATATCCCGAAGCCCAGAGTGATGTTTGGCAAGATCTGAGGGTTTTCATTGATTTCCTTGACAGCAAAGATCAAGGAGAAGATATGCAGGTGATTCTGTAGAAACATACTTCAAGGGAGATTAATGCCTCTGTCATAATACTTGCATTTCCACAAAAATAATGTGTTACATATCAAATTAAAAATCTTTGTAAATATCAAGGTACCAAAAAAAACTGTATTCCCCACCCCACCCTGACTGCTCTTTAGAAGGCCAAATCCTGAAGATGAAACTCAAATACTTTGGCCACCTAATGAGAAGGAAGGACTCACTGGAGAAGAGCCTAATGCTGGGAAAGATTGAAGGCAAAAGAAGAAGGGGACGACAGAGAATGAGATGGCTGGATGGAGTCACTGAAGCAGTCGGTGTGAGCTTAAATGGACTCCGGAGGATGGGAGAGGACAGGAAGGCCTGGAGGAACGTTGTCCATGTGGTCTCGATGAGTCAGACACGACTTCGCAACTAACAACAACAACATCCCCCACCCCAAGGAAAAACTGGAAAATACTTGTCCTTTGCTGTTCCATAAAGTTGAATGCAGAATCAGCTCATTTGCAAATAACATGTTTGGTATCCATTTCTTTGAGATAGGTCAATTATCTATACATTTTTTTCTAGCATTTGGCTATTTCAATCATTTTGAAAGATTAAATGTTGTGCATTGAACCATATTAGAAATGGCAATATATAAAATCTGGAAAGGAAACATTGTCAGTTCCTAAGAAGTCCTTTCTTTCACATCAAGGTTTTTTTGACAGCAGAAAAGTAATCACATAGGTGAGTTAGACTGTAAAACTGCCAAGGTGAACTTCAATTGAAGATGCAACATTCTTTCTACATATAAGGTGAAGACCAAAGCATTGTGCTTCCATGTTTATGTTTTCTATATGGTCACACTTAAAATAATTCTGTCTCTCACCTTCCCTTCTTCCCACTCTATACTGGTATAGTTAAATTCATTTCTCAACATAAGAATCTCATGCAATAATCAATGAACTTGTTTTTGTAGCTAGAAATGTAGTTTTTGCTGCAAAAGATTGATTCAGGTGTTCTTCTCGAAGCAAAACATTTGCCATTTGTGCTACTGCTTTGCTTATAGTCATTGCATAACATTATTATGCTTGTCTGTTGCCTCTAAATTAATTAAATCTTTTCCTAATCCTTCTTTAAAGAATTTTTCTAGCTGGTTTTCTAGCATGGAGGAAGGAAATTAATTTTTCCCTAGAAGCCATATGAGAAAATGGGACTATTGTGGAGAGCTGAACCAATAGGACCAACACATTACTTTGAAGGTGTGTAGGTACAGATGCAAGGACATACATAAATTGAAAAAGAAATAGCTGTTGCCTTCAAAATAAAAATGCAGTTGTACTGCATGCATGGCATATACTTATTTACATTTGATTTCTAATTTCTAATTAATCTCATGTGGGCCATGCAGGGACAGCCAAAGGACTGAATGTGGCCCAAGGGGCATAAAATACCCAGGTCTGTTCTAGCACCTTTCCATACCCCACCACTTGACACACACACCCAAAAAATCCTCTGTTAGGGTGTTTTGATATGTGTCTGATTAAACAGTATATGGACTGGAAAGGTCTATGAGATAAAAATTTGCATAGACTTTAAAGTATCCTTCAAAATCGCAAACAAGTTTGGTTGAGCCTCTGACATATACAGTATGTGCTTTATTTCACTGATGAATTCCAGCCAGACTCAATCGATCAAGAGAAAAATATGATTGTTTGCATACCTACATACTATTGTTGAATTGGTGTGCCATGGAAGTTTGGAATAGAAAATACTGGGAAACCAGGAAGCAGGGAATGGGGGAAAACTGCAATATCTGTTAAGTGAGACCAAGGCAAGTGCAGTTCTGTAAATTTTATGAAGTTGAAGAAATTGGAAGAAAAGGACTGTCTTTAAGCAACGATTATGAAGTATGCAATAAGAAGAATAGACTCTCTGAGCAGTGAAAAGATAACTAAAAGGAGTTGAATTTTAAATTTCAATCATTTCTGCCCTCCCAAAACACACTGACCCATTTTCCAGCCATATTTGAGTGTTGGTAGAATTAAGAATAATATCTACATACATGGGATCATCAAGAAGTTCTGCAGATGGAATTGTTTTGTAAGTTATCAAATTAGACATCACATAGATCAGAGAAATAATTCCACCAATGTTGAAATCACCTGAATGATAAGACTTGTATTTAATACTAGAGTTTTTTTTGGTGGTGCATTTAGCGTCATGGCACATGATCTGAGGAAGCCATATTATCACCCATGAAGTATAACATAGCAAAACACAGCTGTCCTTTGCCCAAATGACCATTGATGTGGCTTGTAGATATATGATTTGAATTCAGATCTGTTTTTCGGGGTTGATCTGAATGCAGAAATGTATAGCCAAAGCAGTTAGACTCATGTAGTCTTCCTGTTCAAGCTACTTGAATGTGTTTAGGAACAAGGAATATTAATAACAGTAGTCTTGGTTGTATTCCTGTTTTGCTCTGCTCTTTGGAAGTCCCTAGGGTCCAGAGGAATAGAATTAAACAGGATCAATTATGGGGTGCAACCTCTGTTGCTCAGCTCTTTCTGATCACTTTGGTGTAAATGATTTGTGGCTTTCGGTGTAGCAACAAGGGGGGGAATAGATTGCAGTCAAGGGCTCAGAAGGTCACAGAAAATGAATTACTAACATAAGGAGTGAAAAAGAATGAGTTTGTCAGCTTTGTACTGGTACCAATGGCATGACATGGAAGTCAGTTTTACATTTAGAATATGCTTTCAAAATAAGAAAACAACAACGTTCAATCAAAAAGCTTCATTATTTGTCAAAAAACATACATGGTTTTAGGCCACCAAGAGTGTGTTACTCTTCTTTAGCCAGCAATCCTTTAAATACTTGTAATAAAATGAGTTAATGTGACAAAATGTATGTTCAGCATTATTGTTGTTATGGTTGATTAATTCAGCCTTGACTCGTGGTGTTAATAGAGAGGGCTGTAAAGCACCATGAAGCGGTATATAAGTCTAAGTGCTATTGCTATTGCTATAAGAACAGGTCCATGGAGTTTTTTTCATAACATTTTCAGAAGTTGTTTGTCATAGCAAATGACAAGTGGGCACCATGCCAATATAAGAGAAAATGCAGGAGAAATGCCTAGATTGGTATAGCCCTGTTGTACAAGCAGCCCAGTGGTGGGACTCAGCAGGTTCTGACCAGTTCTGGAGAACCGGTAGTGGAAATTTTGAGTAGTTCGGAGAACCGGTAAATACCACCTCTGACTGGCCCCGCCCGCATCTATTCACTGCCTCCCGAGTCCCAGCTGAATTGGAGGAAATGGAGATTTTGCAGTAACCTTCCCCTGGAGTGGGGAGGGAATGGAGATTTTACGGTATATTTCCCCTGCTATGCCCACCAAGCCATGCCCACAGAACTGGTAGTAAAAAAAAATTGAATCCCGCCACTGAAGCAGCACCCAACACCATTGGCCACCTCGCTTTCCACTTTAATATCGATGGCAAGTGCAATAAATGGAGGACTGAAGCAAAGATGGCAATATACAATAAATGTGGACATGAAAAATGCCCAGTTAGACTTGGAGCCTGCATTTGATCGCACAATATGGTGCTTGTTGATCCCAAAAAAACAGACCCTGCACTTGGACGAAAAATTCGATGATGATGATGATGATGATGATGATGATGATGATGATGATGATGATGATTGCTCTAGTCTTCTTCCTCAACTTGAGAGGCAGTGACTAGCTCAGGTATCTAGTAAACCTATGTGACAAGCACAAATCAGAAACCACAGTTTTCCAGGTTTGGTCCAGTTGCCACGATCCAACCTTTCGATGATTGATATATTGCAAGCCATTTTGGGGAGAAACCCCTGAAATTGGTATGGTAAGAGTTGGTACATTCCAACAATTCTCTGAATCTCTGCCTATGTAATTCTGCTCTAATTGATGAAGTTGCTTGGATGACTACTGTAATGCACTCTACATGGGGCTACCCTTGAAGAGTATTCAGAGACTTCAATTGGTGCAAAATGCGGCTGCGCATGCTGTGGTGGGTGTTTCAAGATACACCCACATAACACCCATACTCCGCCAGTTGCATTGATTACCCATTGGTCTCCGGGTACAATTCAAGGTGTTGATCATCATCTTTAAAGCCCTATATGGCTTAGAACCAGGTTACCTCCGGGACCGCATTCTACCTCATAATTCCCTCCGACTGGTTTGGTCCCACAGAGTGGGTCTCCTCCAGGTGCCGTCAGCCAAACAATATCGACTGGTGGGCCCTAGGGGGAGGGCCTTCTCTGTGAGGGCCCCTGCTCTCTGGAACCAACTTCCCCCAGAGATCCGAATTATCCCCACCCTGCTGGCCTTCCGAAAAGCCATTAAGACATGGCTCTTCCTGCAGGCAGGGGTCTGAGAGAATTTTACATCCGAGGTCTCCCCCATGTATATGTGCTGTTGTATGTCCTTTTTTAACTTTTTAAAACTGTTTTTTAAATAATTTTATTGTTTGGTGTTCTCTTAAAATGCTGTACGCTGCCCTGAGTCCTTAGGGAGTAGGGCAGCATAGAAGAACCTCCAAAATAAATAAATAAATAAATAAAATAAATGACCAAGGTAACATCTCAAAATTAACAAAGTTTGGTCCACTTGCCATGATTCAACCTTTAGACAACTTTGGCCTTGATGATTAAGTCTTCATTGATGTACCAGTTTCTTATCTAGCACTTTCAACCACTACACTAAATTGCTTTATTTTCTATTGCTTTCCTAGATATTTGCAATATAAGAAGATTTCAGTTTGGCAAGTGGAATACAAGGAGAACAGCTATTACTTTAAAAGGAATTTAAAAAAAGTTTTCAAATATTTAAAGTTCTCCTGCAAAATGCTTAAACTATCCTGTGCCTTTATGGAGCAAAGTAGAATATTTCACAGGTTTCTTTCACCAATTAATATTTTTAACATTAATATAGATTTGTCATATGTTAGTTCCCATTAAGTGGAATTCCATCCATCTAACATCTACCAACTGTAATAAAGTACCTATTCATTTATTATATTGTAGCTGTAAAAAAATATGCTTCTTAGTTCAGTTCATGATGCATACAGATGGAAGTATGTTTAATTTAGCTACATTTCAATGCCTGCATTATAACATTTAGTTATCTGGCTTTATCCATGCTACACCTGAAAAGCTGTGTGGAAGAAAATAATTGATCTTGTGGCTTTCTATGCAGCAGAAAATACCTGTAGTTTTTATTTAATAACCATACCATTTTATTTAATAAAACCATACCATTTTATTTAATAAAAATACAATAATTTTTGGTAAGTCAAGTCTTGGCTTTTCTTAGCTATTATTGTTATATTACCATCTATACAACTGTCAAGGCTATAAAATAGAATTATTATTATTATTATTATTATTATTATTATTATTATTATTATTATTATTATTATTATTATTATTATTATTATTATTATTATTATTATTATTATTATTATTATTATTTATTCACAAAAAATGTAATACACAGCAAACGAGATTTATATGCTGGATTTCGTATCACTATATCACAAGTCGAACACTTCCCAAGCGTCTAGGACTGTGTGATGTATTTTCGTATGATGCGCGCAGATCCAAGTAGGGTGGCCTTTTGCAACTGACAGATCGTAATTTTGTCAATGTTTATTGTTTTCAAATGCCGGTTAAGGTCTTTTGGCACAGCACCCAGTGTGCCGATTACCACTGGGACCACCTGTACTGGTTTATGCCAGAGTCGTTGTAATTCGATTTTAAGGTCCTGATATCTGTTAAGTTTTTCTTGTTGTTTTTCATCAATTCGACTGTCACCTGGTATGGCGACATCAATGATCCACACTTTTTTATTTTCCACAATCGTGAGGTCTGGCGTATTATGTTCCAAAACCTTGTCAGTCTGAATTCGAAAGTCCCAAAGTATTTTGGCATGTTTG
>JALIGW010000046.1:3867324-3872324 GCA_023053685.1 Diadophis punctatus similis
CCACTATGGCTGTTTTCCCCAATATACAAGAAAGGGCTACAGAAAAGAGGATGCCAAAAGTAGCTTGTCTCAGGAGACATTTAACTTGGTTAGATTGCCCAATGAAAAGCAAAATGCAAAGGAAAGAGAACAGGAGAGCAATGAGAAGAATGTAGGTGAGGCTCCTGTTGTTGGCTTTGACAATGGGAGTGTGCTGATTTTTAATGAAGATCCCCAGCACAACAGCTGATATAAAAGAAAAGAAGAAAGCAACACTGATCAAAGTGATTCCCAAGGGTTCTTTGTAAGACAAGAAAGTTATGAGTTTTTTGATGCAAACAATCTGATCCTTGTTGGGATAACTTTCTTCAGGACACGGGAAACAGTCATCTGAATCTGGAAGAGGAAACAGTGTTGTCAAGCATATTGAGAGTTAGCACAGCCATCCCCAACTTTCAGAAGCATTAATTTTCAGTACCTGGAATTTTGGAACTCTCACCATACAGAGTGGGAGTTTGGAGATTTGACATCTAAAGCTATAGACCAGGAAAGATCTAAAACTAAATTGCCTGAGATGAGATCCTTTGAAATTACTTTGACATTATTTAGTGTCCAAAAGAGACCCACATCCAGCCCCACTTGAAGTCCAATGATCAAGGTAACTGGTGCCAAGTTGCTTTGACTTTGATTATTGCATTGATTATATGGTAATAAACTATATATCACAATGTTTTTGAACTTATATATCTCAATGAACTCATAAACCATATATCCCAAGGTTTTTGAACTCTATCCTGGCTCCTTGTTTCTTGTGTTTCACTATTGTTCTTGCAACCATTCCTATCCCCAGAGTCTATAGGGGTAAAGACTCCAACCTCTGAAGCCTGGGTAATGCTTTGAACCCATTGACCTTCACAACTAATAGATATCAACATTCCTGTATAATATTTCTTACCTGTCTGGTTGGCAATTTTTCCTTCTGGACAACAAAGGCATTTGTAACAGCAAAATGGCTTCCCTTCTATTTTGATCTTACTGTAACCCAAGGCACAGGGATCATTGCACAAAGAAAGAGGTTGAGTCTGTGAATAAAACAAAGAGCAATACATACAGAATTTAAACATTAGCAGTCTAGAGATGACCTTCTTTAAGGAATCTTTTCTTTCCTTTTTCAAATTATTTACTAAGACTGTATTACTATTCTTCCTCTCATCCTTCCTAGTACCTATATCTTCCCACTTAGGGCTATAACCATGTTGCTTGCATCTTTACAATTTATATTGTTTTATTGTTTCCTAGTATGATTTGATTGCTTATTAGTATCCTATGACTATCACTAAGTGTTGTATCTTATGATTCTTGATGAATATTAATTCATTTTATTTTTTCTTTATGTATACTGAGAGCATATGCACCAAAGACAAATTCCTTGTGTGTCCAATCACACTTGGCCAATAAAGAATTCTATTCTATTCTATTCTATTCTATTCTATTCTATTCTATTCTATTCTATTCTATTCTATTCTATTCTATTCTATTCTATTCTATTCTATTCTTAGAGTTATCAAAATTCTGTGCTTTTCTTATTCCTTAAAATATCATTCTGGCATAATGATCATGCAAATGGAACGTTCTCTTATCCATTTAATAGATCTCAAGGATTAGGGATAGTTAGCACAGAGGTAGGAAGGACTATTGAGTATGCATCAAGAATATTGCTTTTCATGTACTTTTCTCCCACTGTAGTTTTAAAACTATCAGCACATATCTCATTCATTAATTTGTCCAACTATTCAAGCAAGTTATTTGAAGATCAGCTCCAGCATGATCAGTGAACCACTTCTTGAAAAATGAATTAAAAAAAATACCTGGTTGAAAAGGTTGGGCCAGACAATGTTATCTGCTGATAGGAAGAGAAGGCTTTCAAGTTGAGTCGATGGATTTACTTTTCCAATTTTGATCTTACGAAAGGATTGATTTGGGAATGTGACCCAGTTGATAATATCAAAGCCAGATGCAACCTTCCCATTCTGGTCAAAGAAAATGTTTTCTCCAGCACTGTTGTTAAATGAGACTTTTCTCAGGTAGTGATGAAGCTCAAGGGGAAAACATGATAGTCATTAATAAAAATATACAAAAATGGTATATATACATATACATACACATCAGTGGTGGGCTGCAACCAGTTTAACAACCAGTTAGGTGATTGCATGCCTAATGCTCTTATATGCAGCATTCAAAATACAGCAATTTGAAGCTCAGCTGCTTACCTTCTAAGGCAGCCCTGGTAAGTAGAACAGTGGAGGCGCGGAAATCAGCTGTACTGCATGAATCAGCTGAGCCAGAAAGAAGGAAATATAGGACAAGATAGGGCGGGTGCGGGTGGGAGGGGCCAACTGATCGTCGGAACTACCAGTTCGCCCAAACCGGTCCGAACTGGCAGCAGCCCACCACTGATACACATACACATACACATTACACATACACATACACATACACGTACACGTGCACATACTCACACACACACACACACACACACACACACACACACACACACACACACACATACATATAATTTCAGAAGATATTATTGTGGTCCCAAAGTATGTTAATAATAGCACTAAATCATCAGTTCTATCAGCATCAGCCTTACTATTGATGGACAGCTATACCATCCTCTTGTATCTCTATCCTCGCCATTGTGTCCCTGCTCTCTATGTTGTAATTTTAATTCTCCGTGCCTGAACCCAGCAACATTTTCCCCTGTTCTTTCCTTTTATAGTTCTGTATCCATTTTAAAAGCAAAAATGGCCTTTCAAAATTCTGTACTGTGTGAGTTGAGAGACAAATGGAGGCATCACGTGCCTAAATTTCTCCAGAGAAAACAGTGCTTCTCACACCACTTTTAAATATCAGGGCTCTGTCTGAGTTCTGATACTTACTGTATACTACTAAAGGGAAAGTTCTATGGGTGATGTCTCCTTTTTAGGATCTTTGCTCATAATTTAACTAAACAATGACATAATAGAAGAGACACCATTGTAGCAAGCCCACTTTGATCTTGCAGATAACTAAAATGTTGTATTGTTACAAAACAGAACGGATACCAGTTATCAATACTGTAAAAAAATTGATGTAAAATATGAATATGAAGAGTAATCAAAATATCCGAGAGCCGAGGTGGCGCAGCAGTTAGAGTGCAGTACTGCAGGCTACTTTAGCTGACTGTGATCAGCAGTTCAGCTGTTCAAATCTCACCAGCTCAGGGTTGACTCAGCCTTCCATCCTTCCGAGGTAGGTAAAATGAGGACCCAGATTGTTGGGGGCAATATAAATATACATTGCTTAATGGTGTAAACCGCTTAGAGAGTGCTTGCACTATGAGGCGGTATATAAGTCTCAATAATAATAATAATAATAATAATAATAATAATAATAATAATAATAATAATAATAATAATAATAATAATAATAATAATAATAATAACAACAACAACAACAACAACAACAACAACAACAACAACAACAATAATAATAATAATAATAATAATAATAATAATAATAATAATAATAATAATAATAATAATAATAATAATAATAATAATCTGGAATTTTGTGTCATAAAAAGCCAATCTGGGAGGACCATCGTTTGATATGAAAAGATGTAGACATTATGATCTATCTCCAGCCTCATATTTAAATTGGTTTCTATAAACTTGGACAGCTGTAGATAGGAAAGCAATATCATCTGCTAAATTAATAAATACAGGAGATTACCTGCCACACTTGAAGACTGAGAAGCTTCTGTTTCCGTCTAGCCGCCATTGCTCTGTGTTTGGAGTGGGATGTAAGCATGGCCTGGAGAGCATGTGCCACAGCATAGACTGCATTGTAGATGCTGTAGCTTTGCCCAGTCATGCTCAGTTCAAAAATGGAGTCTGGAAGAGCCTCCAGCTTCTCTTCCCCAGTGCAACTTTTGCCCGACTGTGGGTTTAAAGTGGATTTTGAGAAAGAACACCCAAATGCTTGTTCCCAAAAGACCTTTGAAAAACTATCTTCAATTTCTAGAACACTGTTTCTTGCCTGAAAAAATCTATTGAATCCTAATAATTCTTTTGATGAAACTGCAAAAGAAAGAGCCCCATGGATGATGTCCATACCGCTTTCTCTTTGAAATGGAACTGAAGTATACTCCATCTGGGCTGGAAAAATCCAGACTTTGTCTTTTCGCTCAACTCGTGTATCCAAATATTCTGAAACAGAGGACATCATTCTGAAAAGAACCATGATCTGGTTTTCACAGTACATAATCACAACATTGGACAAACTTGTCATAATGGTTTCGTATATTTTAAGAAAACTATCCATTTTCTCTTCGAGCTCACTTGTGAAAACTTCTAGCACAAGCTCTTCAATGTAATCAAAGCAGATTCCTTTTTCTGAAAACAGGATAAGAACTTGCTGCATAAATCTTTCACCAATCTCATTTGCTTGACAAATCACCCCAATCCAGGTCCACTTAAAATGTAGCAACAACTGGAGGATCCCCATAATTTGGAGATGTTCATTTGGAAACATCTGATGAAAGAAAGCTGTATGAAATATGTCATCGACCACTGGAGCAGAGCCATAAGTGAGCTAAAAAGAAAAAAGAAAATAGACAAAGACATAGGTATCTACATATCAGACATTAATACAATTGAGAATTTATTTATTTTTATTAATTTGTTTCTCAAACATGTACAAGATAGCAGGTATAGGTATAAACATAAACATAAGCAAAATAAGTATAGATAAATGAGGACAATAGGACAGTAAGACAGGGACGGTAGGCACAATGGTTATGAATACATGGGGATTTTAGGAAAGGGATGGTAGCAGGGGTGAAATCCTCCCGGTTCGCTCTTACCTGTTGGTCGCCGCACAGCCCAACAACCTGGTGGCGTTCGCAGCATGGGGCTTCCCCCGCCCGCTTCCCCTGCCCACCTGTACGCCGGCATCTGAGTTCTTTTGCCCTCTGC